>JBBPNY010000276.1:0-25894 GCA_038091165.1 Rubroboletus pulcherrimus
CGGCGACGTGTTCAATACGTGGTGGGAAACACCTTCCGATTTTGGCGACTGCGCTGACAGCACATCAAGTCAAGCCGAGTCGAGTCAGGTCAATACTTATGCTGCCTGGGTCGATTGCAGTCCTTGGGGGCGGTCTGACAGGCCTGTCTGCCGCGTTTCATCTCTCTCGACGTTTTCCGACGACACGTATCGTGCTCATAAACAAGGATACTCGTTTCGGGGGTTGGGTCCGTTCAGAAAGGGTCAAGTTGTCCTTGGCAAGCCACGAAGATGCAGAGGTCCTCCTCGAAGCAGGTCCACGGACGCTACGTCCCAATGCGCCCGGTGTCCTTGAGTTGGTGTGTCGCCCATGTCTCACTCGGCAGTATTGTTGACTGCCGCCGCGAAGACTAGATTCATCTCCTGAACTTGACCCCCTCGCTCCTCACCGTGCCCCGGTCTGTCGCCGCTGCCAAGAACCGCTTCCTGCACATCCCCGGTTCGCAGCGAATCCACCGCATCCCATCGTCCCCGCTGGAAATCATCAGCTCACTCCGGGCGCCAAACGCGCACTTGGGTCGTATCATCCTTTCTTCCGTTCTTCGGGAGCCGTTGAAGCGGAGAAACAGACCCCTGGGCATCGAAGACGAGTCGGTCGATGACTTCCTCACCAGACGATTTGGTGCCGAGTTTGCACGGGTGTTCGGAAGTGCACTCGTCCATGGGATATATGCTGCAGATTCTCGAAAGCTGAGTTTGCGCGCTGCCTTTCCTTCAATGTGGGACGCGGAAGAGCGTGGACGTGGGTCTGTCCTGCTCGGTTCCCTGCGCGCATTCAGTGGTCCACAATCGAACGAGGACACGGCTTACGACTTGGGAGGCTTGCAGGACAACATGCGTGACGTCTCCGTTTACACCTTCCAGAACGGCATGAGCACGCTTGTGAATTCCCTCGTGAATTACCTTCGCAAACAACCCAATGTACACATGTATAGTGGGGTAAGAATCGTGGGGCTTCGCATCAACTCAAGGAACAACCGATTTGAGGTGATTGCGTTCCTCGACGATACGTTGCTCCTCTAATTCTTTCTTAGGTAACGACATCGTCTCAAGAAACCCTCCTTCCAACGCATGTTGTTTCTGCCCTTCCGCTCCCTGAATTGCGGGGAGTACTCTCGCCAGCAACACCGCTACCTCACCTTACATCCAACACTTACTCTTCCGTGTCGGTTATCAACCTCGTGTTCAGGTTACCTCCAGCCTCTTCGCATCCACTTCACCCGGACGGGTTCGGCTACCTTATACCCCGTCCGGTAGACGATTACGCTGCAGCCAAGGGTTCAGGGATTCTAGGCTGTGTCTTTGATTCGTCCTCGACTGCGGCTCAAGACACCTCTGGGATCGTCAAGATGACTGTGATGCTTGGCGGTCCATACATCTCTGGGTTGGTTTCTCCTCTGCAGGTCGATATCCCCACCCTACTTTCTGAACTCGCGAATCACCTCGGGCGACCCCTTCCGTTGCCAATTTTTGTTAAAGTCCACTCCAATACAAGATGTATACCCTTATACGCCGTTGGTCATCTACAGCGGATGGAAGAGCTGAAGAGTGCGCTCGCATCCGAACCATGGAACGGTCGGATGGAAGTTGTGGGTGCGGGAGTGGGAGGCGTGAGTGTCGGTGACTGTGTGGAAGCCGGAAGGAACGTCGGGAGGACATGGGGCTAGGCTGGCTTGTGTGAGTAATGAGTCGGTATCACAGAGCAAATTTACATGCGACACAAAGTTTAGTGAATCGAGAATCGGGTTCACCCCGTGCTGCATTCACGCTTGGTGGTGGTTCTGTGACGCTGACGATAGGGGACCGTGAAAGGAGACTTGATAGGACTCTCATGAAGCACAGGATTCGGTGATGTGGGTGCCCCTGGGCTGCACGTTTGTCGCGTTGTTTTCCCATGGAAAGGGACCAAGGGACCCATTACTCCATCGCGAATTTCTAAATCAACGTCACTGATAATACACCTCTTGTCCAATTCAGGCATTTTAGACGGTGACTTTGTCATCCACCGGTGCCGTCGCTTTCGACATGGTCCAAACGCGGGCCCGCGTCCGTATCGCCTTTGACAATCGCAAGCGCTCCTCAGGCTTGGCCTCGCATTGTGGCCGGTGAACAAGCTGGCATCCGTTATCGTTTTTCCAGGGCCCCCATTCCGATCGTAAAGCGGTCTCCTGCAACGATCACAGTGTTCCTACTACGATACATTACAACCACGGCGGATTGTCGTGGCGTCCAACGTCTCCACAGGGCGTGTCTCGAGTCTCGACCCTTGCTGTATATGAGCGAGACCGGCACGCCCTTGAAGCTGACACTTGCATTTACCATTCTTTCTCCGCAGACTCGCTCTCAAGATATCTTGATCCAAGTATATTCGTCGTCCTTTTTGTTCTTCCACACCTCTCCCCTTCTGTGATTACAGAACGCTTCCTCGATGACCATACCCGTTTATCGACACAACCTGGACCACGACGATTGGGAAGTCGCGTCGGTGTATGACAGCGATGACTGTGGAAGCCTGGGTGGGAGTGCATACAACGAGTCCTTGCATTCGTCGGGCTCTCTCGATGATCCTGCCCTGCGCTTGGAAGGCTACTCTCACGACGACACTCGTCCTCGTTTTGTCAATGGGTATCCAGTGCCACAGCAACAGCGTCAAAACTACCCTCCGGCGACGCTCACCCGTCCTCGATGGGACGCGCGCTATGTACCTGGGAAACAAAGCGCCACCTTCGTCGTACCCCCTCCAGGGGTGATCTTTCCGCCCAAAGATTGGGTCCTCCCTCCGCAGGATACATACTGGCCCTCTACGACCAGCCATATGGCATCCCCCTCCGACATGCCAGTGGGTATGGGTCTGATGGAGTCACCACCTCCACCCCCTCTACTTCTTTCGCCATCTTCACTGCCACGTGCGCCGTCTCCACTGATAAAGCGGCCGTTGCCTGCGACGACGATCGCGCACGGTCAACTACCCCACGCGATGTCCGTCACGGTGCCCGGTACTGGCACGGGAGCAAACGTCAACGCCCATGCGTCCCCAATCATGCCGCCTCCACCACGCTATCATGAAGTGGCCCACGCCACCCCTCCGCGCCTCGCGGATGCAGGGTGTCAGGCACATTCAAGCATGGCGACGAGCCCTCCTCGGAGGTCTGGACATGACGTCTTGTCGTCGTACACACCTGGACCTGGACATGCTTCGACGCTACGGGGACCACGGTCCAGCGAAGAGTTTGCGGTGGCAGAGGGACGCTATGGTGGTGGCCATCCGGGTTACGGGCTGGGAGACCGACCCGATGTACATCCCCCACCAGTGCCAAACAAGTACGAACACGAGCATGAGCGTGAACGTGAACGTGACGGTGGACCGACGAGGACGGCGAGACCACAGACGCGAGAACGCCGACCGAGTATATGGCAGCGGTTCGTGCGGCGGTTCAGTCCGTCGCACGTATCTGTCGGACAAACTTAGCTTTTGGAAATGATGGTAGATGGAGTCCCTGCTGCCAGGTTAGTTGACGTTTCCAGGAACCGAGTACA
This sequence comes from Rubroboletus pulcherrimus, assembly GCA_038091165.1. Lineage (NCBI taxonomy): Eukaryota > Fungi > Basidiomycota > Agaricomycetes > Boletales > Boletaceae > Rubroboletus > Rubroboletus pulcherrimus. The sequence continues at coordinate 3,577 of JBBPNY010000276.1, forward strand.
TTTATGCATATGACTGTCTATCTATCTCTGTAGTGTCTGGCGATGATATACAGTATCGTCTGGATAATGTTATATTATGTACTGTAGCCATGCGTAGCGTATGCTTTGGAGTCCTCGTGGTGATGGCAGATGAGGGTGTTACGCTCGAGCCGAGCTTCGCAGCCAAGCGCAAATGACAAGTTAAAGCCGCTCCAACGTCGAGAACAACGTCGAGGGACGTTGTTCTCAACCATGTCTTCCTAGAAAGGCCCAGATCTCAAAACGACTTGCTTAGTTACGACCTCCCCGCTACTCTGAAACACGTCGCAGATAGCCTACCCAGCCCAGATCGACATCGAGCACGACTACACTTCATAATTGAACGCAACGTCGCCACGCATTTTTTCTTTCGAACGTCATGTCAACTCCCTCCTCACCCCCGCCGCTGCCACTCCCTCCTCCGCCTCCTACGGGTACCCCGCCTCCGCCTCCTCCTCCAAGCTCCCCAAACACGTCGACCGCCAACTATTTTTTTGGCTTCATCATCACCTTTGTCGTCCTCCTCCTTCTCTTTGTCGGGTGTGGCATAGGCTCATGGCGACGGTTCCGATTAATCGGGACGGCATGGGACGGGCGATTGCAGGGCATGGAGGGGGCCGGATTTGTAGGCCGGAAGCGCGGTCGACGGCGACTCGTACGGCCCGTATTCTGGGAGATGTGGACGTTTCCCAAGCGGTCAACACTCTTCACACCAGCCTCGTCTGGGAAGGGCAAGTGGAAGCACGTGCAGGTCAGTCATTCCCCTTCACTGCCTCTTCCTTGTTATCATTATCTTCATGTGTGTCCTTTGCATACTGATACCCCACCATTCATCTGGGCCCAACTCGAACTGACCACGCGTTCTCGTTTTCTATTGTCAATATTCCGCCACTGCCTCCAAATGTAGCCGATCTCTGCGGCGTTCGTTTGGTCGAAATCGACCGTGCATATACGCAAGTCTGAGGCGTTGACGCAGACGCCAGGGGGGCGGCGGCACGACGACGGTCCCGTACGGGGTGTAGGCGCGACGTTACGGTCGTGTATCCTTCTCCAACGTCCGCATGGCGGTTGCCCGCCGAGACCACCACCCGTCGAAAGACTACCACCACCAGAGGCCATTCAAGTGGCCGTCATGATCGCCATGCCGTCCCCCCCATCTCTGACATCTGGTCCAGTGACCGACGGACCCGACTATGTGGGACATTCGAGGGTGGGGGAGTACCAGATTGGTGTCGTAGGGATACCTTGGTCATGATGGCACCACCTGATGCGTAGAACCTCTTTTCTCTCTTCTTTGCTTCTCTTTTTCTTTTTCCCTTCCGTGACAAGGGTTGCAAGCCGTTGGTTTGTCTCGACTTCGTGCTAGCGCGCTCCTCGCTACTTTCAACTTCCATCGTACCATAATACGTTCCAACGGGCACTATTACAGTGTGTTACCATTACCCGCTTTCTCTGCCCCGCTCTGTAATGTAGGACAGAGGTCTGAGACCAGCACAGCTGAATATGAAAGATGTCGACATCCGTTCGGTCTCTATGCCAAACCAGTCAAGTGAATGCACGTCAAGTAGTGATTGTGACCATCAACATCCATATGCATGACAACGTAATCCATGATAGGAAATTATAGCACTGCTCAGTCGATAAGGTACTTGCGTTTAAAGAAGGCGCGGAGGTGGAAAATCTGCCATACACCGAGGCCCACAAGGGAGAGGAGCGTGAACCAGGCAAAGTTTTGCACGCGCTGATTCGTCGAGACTGGCCAGGGAGACGTGTAAGCATGGGGGAGCGAAGGAGGGGAGGGGAGGCGTACAATTCGTGGTAGCGAATCTCGCTTCCCTTTTCTTGAGATAGTTCAGCTCGTCCACGATCTCTTTGACGAGGCCTTCTAGTTTGCGCATCTCTGTCTCGAGTCCGGATAGAGACTCTTGATTGGCGATGGCACTGGAAGGGGTTGGGTAAATGGGCGGGGATGGGAAGGGGGGGACGTAGAGGGGACATACTTGTAGTCGACCGCATCCGCACCAATATCAATGTCGAGGTCGATCGTGCGCGTCATATTCCGTGCAATGTCCGTCTTAAGCTCTGTTCAGAACACCACGTCCACGTCCACAGTTCACGTTCAGCCCCATGCCCTAAACAGACACAGCACGAGGAAAGACGACGGACCTGGCGCCAAATGGTTTTTAAAGCAGACACCAAGCTCACCCTCGGCATGGGCAGTGACGGCGAGGCGTGTTTCGCCCTTGATGTCCTTCTTGGAGAGGTAGACGTTTCGCTGGGGTGTCGAGTCGATGATTTCAATGTCGATACGTTGACTGGGACCGGGTCCGACGTTGGCAGTGGCGATGACGAGGGCGTGTGGGTGGGCTGCGTTCCATATGCACTTTTCGGTCGGGATTCTGGCTGGGGGGAGGGTAAATTTGATGGCGGTCGAAAATGGCAGGAGAAGGAGAAGGGAGAAGGAGAGGAGACGGGCAGTGGGGAACATGGGTCGGCGTGACAGAGGGAGTGGATGATGCTTGACGTGGTAATTAGCAAAGTGTACTCTCGCACGTGGATACAAACATTCTACTTCGTACTAGTCTTGCCAATTTGTCTGATGTTTTCTGTCCAACACACGGACACTCCAGATCAGAGTGCCGTTCAGTTTTGGCCCGGAATATCCTTTCCTCCTCTTTAAAAAACCCCTGGCGACATCACCAACAAAAAATGAATACGGGGCAATTAGACCACACAAGTTACGAAGTACATATCAACAACCACGACAAGATAGATATCTGAATCTCTAAACATCCCGAACCTGATCCGTACGCGCGTATTAAATTTAAAGTGCATAGAAAGCTTGGATGCGCGTAATAGATCATTAACATTACTAGTTAGTCGGAAGGAGTGAGCGAGATATACAATTAATAGTGAAAGCGATCTATGACCTCATGGCAAGGGACTATACGAGGAATCCTGGGCCACCATATTTGCATAGATGGGGCTTCATCGCTTCTTCCATCGGCGTCCTTGACTCCCTCGCGCAATCATCCCGGCCACTGCTTACGTGGTCCCGCCATGCGGAGGCAGTCCCGAACTGGTCGTGGTTGCGGGCTTTATCCCCCTCCCATTATTTCTTCGTCGTCCATCCTGAACCAGCAAGCAGCGGGTAGTTTGAACCGCGGGACGGTCACGCCCTTTGAACCCTGGCACGGACCGTGGCGAGAAGCCTGGAGTCGTGTCGCACGACGCATACCTAGTGACGGAGGACCGGTACGCGTACGCTCCGTCGATGCTGGGGGACGTGACGTATTTGGCTGCGGAGGATGCAATTTCAGTTCGGGCACTGGGTCGCAACTTTGCGGCGGAGGCTCCGCTTGGAAAATGACATGTCCATTCTCGTATTGCTGTACCTGGTGGTATCTGCGTGCGACATCGGACCGGATATAGGCGACTCCCATTCTGTATCTGTTTCAGTGGCATCGATGCCATCAGCGGGTTGACTCTGTCCGTCAGTGACAGATTGAAGAGTCGCGCATCCGAGATGCTGGAGTTGAGACCCCTTGGTCTCGACGACCAGGGGGTGAGCCTGATTGACACTCCTGGGTTAGAGGACATGATACACCTCAATGCAGATATTATTACAACCATCTCCACGTACCTCACCAACATGAGGGCTTCTCCATCCCGCACTAGCTCTATCCGACGCCGACCGACCCGATTCGTATGCATAAACAATGTGTTAAACTCACCTGTGTTATCTTCATGCACCGCATCTCTGGCACGAGGATGGCGCGGCTTTTCCCTGCTCAATTTCCGTATCTGCCGTGAGCTCGGCGGGAACGAAAGTCTTCATGGAGCTCTCTCCGTTTCCATGATCTAGTGTGGCGTCGACCCAAAGTTGCGAGAGAGCCGTGAACGAAAACTCGCGACACCGGACGACTTCTTCAAGCCCATCCGAGAGAATGGTGGTCAACTTGTTCGCCATGATGGTGGTACACAGGAGGCTGCTCAAGCTGTCCACCGTCTCCAGATCACCAATACAAACACGACGCCTCGCATCCAGCGCGACGCCCTCGGTCATCGATTGGGTGTCAACCGAATTGGTCAAACGTCCAGGGGGAAGACTATATCTTCATCTACGGGTCGGGTACCCTGTATGGAACGAGGGTTCCGGGTTACTGGTCTTGCTCGCAAGAGAGAACGCGCATTCGAAATGGTGAACACCCGGGCGGGTGCGAGCTTGAGGTTGCAGTTAAGATAGCGACACGAGAGTGAAGTCGGGCCAGACTTGCCGGACACAAGATCAACACCCAGAGCACCCAAGTTTGCCATATTTGCCAAAACACATCCACGAACTTCGTGTGTGTATGGACGCACTTGATGTTCTCTCCCAACGTCACGTCGACAAACCCAAGGGACAGATCGCAGACGCACTCGAGGGCTTGATGAGCTAACTGTACACCCCGCGCGCAATCGAGATAGAATACTGTAAGTTGAAGTTAGCCAAGGAGATACCACGCACCATCGCAAGCTCCACGGTAAGACCGCGCCCCATGACGCCAACGTCCACTGATTACCCCGTCATCCCAACGAGGTTGCCTAGCTGGGATCCGAATAAGAATAAGCGCCAATGACACGAGGACTGCGTGACCGTAAAGAGAGAAACATGTTTATGTAGCCCAACACCATCCATACCACGACTCGACCTCAACACTTTGCTTCTTTACACTGCAAAATCTACAAGCGTGCATCATTGTGGAGGATGTCGTCAGCAAAGAGCAGTGCATAGCAGTTCTCGGGAGTGATTGTACAATGCTGACAATCCAATAAGATCATACAAGAGTGCTTGACACTGGTCGCTCTAATACGGTGTGGGCAGTCGCGTTCCACTCTGACGGGATGCATTTATTAAGTGGGAGTACCGATGGGATTCGGCGGTGGCGAGTTGCAGACGGTGAAGAGGTGAGAAAGCAACAAAAAATGAACTTGAACGCCATTGCTGTGTCAAGGGATCAGAAGTGGTTAGTATGTGGGACTAATATGGGAGCAAGTGTATGGGACGCCGAAATCCAGGAAAAGGCCATCGAGGTGGAGGGCGCAAAAGCTGTGGGTGCGGTGGACATCTCGCCCGACGCCACCAGGTTTGCCACCGGTAGTGGAATCGGTAAAACAGCTAACATCTGGGACATCGTCACGGGCGAGAAATTGGTTGGCCTACTTGAACATGACAGCGGCGTCAAAGGGGTCAGATTCTCCCCAAATGGCGAGCAGATCGCCACTGTCTGCGAGGACTTTATCCGTGTCTTTGACAGTCGCAACGGCAGTCAACTCATCACCATCGTTGAAGATTATAAATGGGCCTCATCTCTCGTCATCACTCCCCTTGTGTGGTCAAACAACGGGCAGCAAATTTTTGCTGCATTTCGCAATAATGTAATCCAAGCTCTTGATGTGTCCACTGGGTCCCTGCTGGCGGAATCGCAGGTTCATAACTCGCACACTGGCAGCGGTTCAGACCGCACGTGTATTGCTATAGCTGCCAATGGGAAGTTCCTTGTTTCCTTCTCACGAAATTTCATCTCGTTCTGGGACACTTCGACACTTGCTCGGATCGGCCCAGTCATCGAAGACAGTCAAGAGTTACGGTCAATTTCTCTCTCCGCAGATTGCAGCTATCTTGCGACTGGCGGAACTGAGGGGAAAGTCACAATTCGTAATCTCACTGATATCCTTCCGGACTCGTATGGTCCTTTCCATGTAAGTATTTGTGTATTCACAATGCTGGGTTGCTGCAGAAGGTGCAAATTGTCATCTCCCCCATGTTAGGCACTTGTTCAGCAACAGCAAGATGAGAGGTTTTCGACCTCGGAGGTTCACGACATCAAAGCAGCAGACAAGACTCCGGTAGGAATTTGTCCACCTGTCACCGAGGGGATCACGCTGACTCCTGAATTCCCACACAAGGAACAGTCCACGACGGCAAGTCCGCCCGAGTCGGAGAACCACGGCCAAGTCGGTGATGATGATCTCCTAGAGGTAGGACTTTGACCCTCTCCTTTCCGACGCTGGTTTTAATGACGGCATAAGGCCGAGGTACCGACTAGTGCACCCGCACCCCTGTTTGACTTTGATGAGGTTCGTACTGATTTCGCCGTACTCCCGTTTTCGTGTTGACTTTGTTGGAGCCACCATCGTCGGAGGGTGAGGTGATGCCGCCAGAGGTCCTGCCCATGTCCTCCCCTCCCGAAGCGCCCCGTCCAAAGGAACATCGTGATACTGCTGTGTCGTCTGGGGGTATTCCGAAGGCTAAAAGGTGGCTCCAGACGGTGATTAAGAAGGGTGACAGGAGCCAGGGGCCGCATCAGCCAGATCGCCTTTCCAGCGAGCCCGGTCGACTTGTGAATCCTCGAGTTCGTTCCAACCCACCGGCGAGAGGGAATAATGCAAACGACGCACCTTCGTGGATGGCTGCCGGTCAACGCGTGCGGGTCCGTGTTCTCTTCTTTTGTACACAAAAACGATGCACGGTGTGTCTGACAAACCATCTCAGCGAGCGGTCGCAAAACCGGTAGTACACGTTCGTTGTTTGTCTAGCTTGTTTCTTCGCGCAGTTGTTTATCCTGCGTCACAGCGTAAAACGAAGACCAAAACTGCCGAAGTGAGCCATTCGAACAAGGCTGCCTCCAGTAGTGGACAAGGTCATACTGATCCGAAGAAAGCAGGCCCCGTATGTCATTCTCATGGCGACAGTACACGTCGTGATAGCTCACCTTTTATTAGGCGCAACAAGCAAACGATGCATCTCAGCCCTCGGCAGTGCCAACGGGGGTCCATGTCATGGTTCGCGTTCACTCTTTTAACTTTGGTTGTTACGCTCACGGTGAAATACATTAGCAAGAAGCAGGTGACGCTACCGTTTCTGTCGGGTTCAAGTTCAGCTTGCCCGCATGGATTCTATGCCGGAGTCCGGTCAATGAAGATGGGACGCATTGATCTATGCATGCCACATTGATCTATGGGTTTGGATATTTATTGCGCCGTTCTTAGTGTTCGTGTCATCTCACAGCATGAATATGAGTTCTGACACCTGTGTTCGTGCGAACACCTACTCGGCGGTCACAGAGGAACTCTGTTGATGCCTCGCTCTCAAGAACCTGCAGAAGAGCGTTCAAGTCGGTGTGGGGGAGCCAAAGTACTCCAGTCGATCATATCATCACGCGCAGGGTGAAGCTCCCCCGACTGGTATCGTTGTTCGCATGGGAAGCAAATTTATACCCGGTTCGCTGCTCAAACAACAAAAGAAATTCAACTTCGGTCGTTGTCCGTCATCTTAATTCGATGTTTTCTGTCCGACGCTGCGATGCTTCTACAGTTCCCCTTACCCGGCTTCAGTTTCGGGCCGGACAATTCAGACCTCAAGATGCAAGTGAGCAATGCAGGATGACGACGGAAAAATCAGATCAATCGACAAGTCAGCGTCCTGACTCGCACCACCATCCCGGCCACTGTCACTTCCGTAGCTCCACCATACGGCGGCAGTCCCGATGTAACTGGTCGTCGTCGCGGGCTTTGTGTCACTTTCACTTGTCGTCCTTCCCGCATTTGCGAGCAACAGTGGTTTGACCCGCGGTACAGTCACGTCGTTGACGGACCGTACTGAGAAGCCTGGAGTTGTAGCGCAGGATGCAAGTCCAGTGGCGGAGGACCGGCACGTGTACGCTGCGTCGGCACTTGGGGACGCGTTTCGGTTCGGGTGCCGCAATGGGGGTTTGCAGCGGAGACCCCCACTTGGCAAAACGACCTGACCATCCCCGTTTCGCTGGACATGTCGTTGTCATCCACTGCCATATACATACATGGCGGTAATTGCGTAGTGTGGTCACCAGACTAAAGCCTGGAGTTGTGGCGGACGCATGCCCGGATGCAATTTCAGTTCGGTTGCTGGGCTTGAAAAAGTGGATATGATCGCCGTATCGCCGTACACTGTATGTGGCGCAATGTTGGCAACTTGGCGTCCACTTGCATGTATGCGTGGCGGAATCTGTGTGCGACACTGGTCTGGATACAGACCTCTCCCATTTCGTATCAGTTTCGGTGAGATGGATGTCGTCAGTGAGTCGACTCTGTCCGTCCATGCCAGACTGAAGAGTTGCGCTGGAGTCGAGACTGTTGGCCCTGGTGAGCCTGATTGGCGTTCTTGGGTTAGACGACACGATACACACCGATACAGATATCATTACAGCCATTTTGACGTCCCTCGCCAGCATGAGGGCTCGTCCATTCCACACCTGCTGTATCCGACACCGACCGACCCGATTCGTAGGCATAAACAAGGTATTAGACTCTCCCTGTGCACCGCATCTCCGGCGCGAGGATGGGTGCCACGTCCCTGCTCAATTTTCGTGAGCTCAATGGGAACGGAAGTCTTCATACAGCTCCCATCGTTTCCACAATTTGGTTTGGTATCGACAGCAAGTTGGGAGGGAATGAGATTATGAGAATTCGCGATGGAAGACAACTGGTTCAAGCCCATCCTAGACGATGTTGCTCAACTTGTTTGCCATGATAGCAAACAGGAGTCTGCTTAGGTCATCCTCCGTCTCCTAACCACCAACAAAAGTACGACGCTTTGCACCCAGCGCGAGTTCGTGCACGAAGGGAAGGGGCTTTCCAACAATGCTGCTGGGGTCGAACTAGCTCGTCTCTTCGCAGAGCAGTCTGGACGCCCCAAGGTACCAAACAGAAGGTGGCACAAATAGACGGAAGACGCATCGCTCGCACATGACCAGGAAGGTTGGGCTGTGCTCCGTTCAGAACTCGACGAGATGCAGAAGGAGAAGAGGGGTTATTGAGGATGAGAACGACAGCTTGCGAAGAATGATGCCCTCAGCCATCGATCAGGTGTCAATCGAATTGGTCAAACGTCCAAGAGGAAGGTTGTCTCTTCACGGGCAATCTAGGTCGGGTTCCATACATGGGGACAAGCCAGGACGGGCGTTCCGAGGTACTGGCACTGCGAGCAAGGGAATACGCGCACTCGCAATGGTGGACACCTGGGCGGGTCCAAGCTTAAGGTCGCAGTTCAGATTGGGGCTCGGAAGTGGACTTGGGGCGGACTTGTCGGATACAAGATCAACACCGCGGTGCACCCAAGCTTGCCGTCTTTGCCGATGCCCGTCCACAAGCTTCATGTTCGCAAGTAGACATGGACACACTTGATGTTCTCTCCAACGTCACATCGACAAACCCAAGGGACAGATCACAGACGCACTCGAGAGCTTGATGAGCTATCTGTACACCCCGGGTCCGCATGCAATCGAGATAGAGTCCTGCAAGTTGAAGTTAGTCGAGGAGATACCATGCACCGTCACAAGTTCCCAGATAATAATGGCACGAAGCGCCTGCGTGAGAGACAGGAGAAGCTTGCTTATGCAGCTTCACTCCCTCCGTACCACGAGCCGACTCCAACGCTTTGATTCCTGACACTGCGAAACATACGGACATACACCATTAGGGAGAATGTCGTTAACAAAGAACAGTACATTGAGTTCTCGGGAGTGATTGCACAATACTGACAATTCAGCAAGACCATACAAGAGTGCTTGACACTGGTCGCTCTAGCGAGGTGTGGGCAGTCGCTTTCCACCCCGATGGAATGCATTTATTAAGCGGGAATGGCGATGGAGTTCAACGATGGCGAGTTGCAGACGATCACTGGCAAGAGGTGGGAAAGCAACGAATGGAGGCGACCCTGGCCATTTCCGTGTCGAGGGACCGAAAGTGGATGGTGTGTGCGACTAAAGAGGGGGCAAGCGTATGCGACGCCGAAATCGAGGAAAAGGCCATCGAGGTGGAGGGCACAAATAATGTGGCTGCTGTAGACATCTCGCCCGACGCCGCCAGGGTTGTTACCGGTACTGGATACCTCAAGACAGCAAGCATCTGGGACATCGTCACCGGCGACAGATTGGTTGGCCCACTCCAGCATGACAGTCACACCATAGCAGTTAGATTTTCCCCCAATGGCGACCACATCGCCACTGCTGGGGACTCTGTTCGCATATTCGACAGTCACAATGGTGACCAACTCATCACCATCAAGGCCGACGTAAATCCAAGATGGTCCGGAGTTACACCCCTTGTATGGTTGAACAATGGCCAACAAATCTTTATTGCATCTCGCAATAATACAATCAAGGCTTTCGAGGTGTCCACTGGGTCCCTACTAGCTGAATCGCAGGTTGAAAATTCGTACACTGGCAGCGATGAAGACTTTCGACCGTGTATCGCTCTAGCCGCCAATGAGAAGTTCCTTGCTACTTTCTCACCAAATTTTATCTCATTCTGGGACACCTCAACACTTGCTCGGATTGGCCCAATCATCGAGGACAGTGAACAGTTACGGTCAATTGCTCTATCCGCAGATTGCAGCTATGTTGCCACTGGAAGATTTGATGGGAAAATCACAATTCGGAATCTCAGTGGCATCCTTCCGGACTCATATGGTCCTTTCCACGTAAGTATTTGTGCATTTATGGTGTTGGCACATTGGAAGAGACACATTGTCATTCCCTCCGTGTTAGGCACCTACTCGTGAAGAACATGACTTAGAAACAGCTGATGATGGACCACAGCAACAACAAGATGAGAGGCTTTCAACTTCGGGGGTTCATGACAGTAAAGTAGCAGACGAAATTCCGGTAGGAGCTTGTCAATCTGTCACCGAGGGAATCACGCTGACTCCTGCGTTCCCACACAAGGAACGACTTACGACGGCAAGTCCGCCCGAGTCGGCGAACCACGGCGAAGTCGATGATGATGGCCTGCTCCAGGCAAGTTAACCCATTTCATATTCGGCGCCGGCTTTCATGACCGCATAAGGTCAAGGTTCCAACAAGTGCACCTGCGCCTCTGTTTGACTTTGATGAGGTCTGTCCTGATTTCACTGTGCTCCCGCTTTCGTGTTGACGTTGCTGGAGCCACCTTCACCAGCATCCTCCGCCCAAGATCGTGAGGGTGAAGTGATGCCCCCAGCCTCGTCCCAGGCCATATCACCGCTCCCAGAGGTCATGACCATGACCTCCCCTCCCGAAGTGCCTGATCAAGAGGACCACCACGGTACCGCTGCGTCGCCCGCGGGTATCCCGACGATTAAAAGGTGGCTGCAGTCAGTGGTCAAGAAGCGTGACAAGAGCCAGCGCCCACATCAGCCAGATCGCCCTTCTAGAGAGCCCGGTCGACCTGCAAATCCCCGTTCTCGTTCCAGATCACAGGCAAGGGAGAATACTACAAACGCGGGACCTTCCAGAATGGCTCCAACTCAACGTCAGTTGGTGAGTGTTCTCTTCCTCAGTAAATAGTGTGCAGCATGTTTGACGAACGATCTCAGCGATCGGTCGCAGTGCCCGTAAACCCAGCCCTCTTGAAACAAAGACCGGGAAAGCAGGTTCGTTGACCGTTTCGCTTGTTTCTTGGCGCTGTTGTTTATCCTGCGTCACAGCGTAAGATGAAGACCAAAACTGCTGGAGCGGGCCATTTGAACAAGGTCGCCTCCAGTAGCGGACAAGGTCACGCAGATCCACAAGCAACCAGTCCCGTATGTATTTCTCGTGACGATCGAGCTCGTCGTGACAGCTCACCTTTTATTAGAGGCAACAAGCAATTGATGTATCTCAGCCCTCGGCCTTGCTAACGGGAGTCCATGTTATGGTGCGCATTCACTCTTTAAAGTTTGATTGTTAGACTCACGACGGAATACATCAGCAAGAAGCGGGTGACGCTACCGTTGCGATTGGGTGCAAGTTCAGCTTGCCCGCTTGGATGCTTTCCCGGAGCCCGGTCAGTGAAGATGGGATGCATTGATCCACTGGCATGCATTTGCCGCGTTGGCTTATGAGTTTGGACATTTATTTCGCCGTTCTTAGAGTAGTGATCTCACAGCATGTATATGAGTTCTGATCGATGATCTCGCGCGCGTGCGGTTGATCACATTCCTGACGGACTGACCGGTGGTAACGATGACCATGAGGAACCTCATTTGGCCCCCCGCTCTCAAGAGCCTGGAGAGCTTTTTGATCCTCAGCGTGGTGAGGCCAGGACTTCAGTCAACTGAAGTCTATATATATTGACACGGGGTGCAGCTTGATCTCCCCTACTGGCATCGTTGTTCGCCTGGGAAGCGAAGGTCTACCCAATCCATTGCTCATAAGGGAGAGCAAAATCAATTTTAGTCGTCCACCATCTCGGTTCGAGGTTTCCTGTGCGACGCTGTGATGTTCATGTGCCATAGCTCCGCCCATCGGCTTCAATATCAATTTCGGGTCGGACAATTCATACCTCAAGATACAAGTGAGCAATGCTGGACGACTACGGGGAAATCGGGACGCATGAGTATTAGTGCGCATAAAAAACACGGATGTGCGTAATACTAGATTGTTACTGGTTAGCTGGAACGAGAGAGCTCGGAGAAATACAGTAGTGCGAGACAGTTTTACCCCACAACAGACCTGTGGACAACAATAAACCAACATGGTTGGCGGAACATAGATGTGGTGCATGACAGCGTTTAATCGTACGCCTTCATCGCTTCTTCCAGCGCATCAGCGTCCACATCGCCGGGCCGGTGCTGGGGGACGTGGTGTGATGTCGTGTCTGGCAGTGGGCGATGCAATTTCAGTTTGCATGGTGAGACATGCGTTCGTGGCGGAGGCTCCGCTCGGAAAAAGGACATGTCCATCGCCGTATCGCTATACATGGCGTCGACGTCCCCTTCCATGTACGTGGCGGTATTTGCGTGCGAGATCGGACTGGACATTGGCCACTCACATTCCGTATCGGTTTCGGCCAGATCGACGCCGTCAGCGGGGTGACTGTAACTCTGTCTGTCAGTGACGGATCGAGGAGTTGCATATCCAGGGTACTGGAGTCGAGGCCGTTTGCCCTCGGCGACCAGAATGAAATCCTGATTGACATTCCCGGGTTCGACGCCACGACACACCGCAATACGGATATCATTAAAACCATTTCGATGTACCTCGCCAACGTGTTTGCTTGCCCATTCCGTAAATGCTCTATCCCGGCGCCAACCAACCTGACTCGTAGGCATATACAACGTTTTAAGCTCTTTGGCGTTCTTGATATACACTACGCCTCCGACGTGAGGGTGGGTGGCAGGTCCCTGCTTAATCCTCGTATCGTTAGCGAGCTCGGTGGGAACAAAAAATCTTAGTGCTCTCACCGTTACCATATTGTGGTCTGGTGTCGACACCAAGTTGGGAGAGAACCCGTGAGCGAGAACTCGCTACATTAGACGACTGTGTTCAAGCCCGACCTAGACGATGCTGCTCAACTTGTTCGTTATGATGCCACACAGGAGTTTGCTCAGGCCATCCTCCGCCCCTTCATCAACAACAAAAGTACGACGCTCCGCATCGGGCGCAAGCTCGTGAACGAGAGGTAAAGAGCTTGCCGACACTGCTGCTGGGATCGAACCACCTCATCTCTTCGCAGAGCAGTCAGAGACGCCTCGAGACACGAAGCAGAAGGTGGCACAAATAGATGGAAGACGAGTTATTGAACATGAGAGCGTGTCCAAGGGAAAGGCCGTATCTTCACGATAACCCACATTCCCTGCTAGGGGACAGGCCAGCACGCAGTTTCCGGCGTACTGGCCTTGCGAGCAAGGGAGGACGCGCAATCTCGATTTCGTGAACGCTGGTGGATGCGATCTGGAACGTCACGATTCAGATTGAGGCTCGAGCGTGAAGCTGGGGGAGAACGTGCCAGATACAATATTAACACCGTGGTGCGCCATCTTTTCCGATACCGGTCTACAAGCTTCGCAATTGCAAGTAGACATAGACTCACCAACGTCGCGCCGACAGACGCAAGGGACAGATCGCGGACGCACTCGAGGGCTTGATTCGGAGCTATCCGTACGTTCCACAGCAAGACCGGGTTCAATGACAGCAAATTTCCCAAGCGTTCACTGACTACGCCGTCATCCCAACGATGTCCTCCAGCTGGGATCTGAATAAGAATAAGCGCCAATGACACGAGGCGCCCGACTGACCGAGAAGAGAGAAACATGTTTATGCAGTGCAACTCTCCATACCAGGACCCAACCCCAACACTCTGCATCTTAACACTCCGAAACGTACAAGCGTGCACCATTGCAGACAATGTCGCCGACACAGAACAGTTCGTAGCAGTTCTCGGGAGTGATTGTACAATGCTGACAATCCAGTAAGAACATACGGTGGTGCTTGACACCGGTCGCTCTGAACAGGTGTGGACAGTCGCTTTCCACCCCGACGGAATGCATTTATTAAGCGGGAGTCGCGACGGGATTCGACGCTGGCGAGTTGCAGACAGTCAAGAGATGGGAGAGCAACAACTGGGTGTGACCTTGGCCATTTCTGTGTCAAGGGATCACAAGTGGATTGTGTGTGGCACTTCGCAGGGGGCAAGCATATGGGATGCCGAAATTCAGGAAAAGGCCATCGAGGTGGAAGGCACAAATGTGGGTGCTGTAGACATCTCGCCCGACACTACCAGGGTTGCCACCGGTACTGGATACCTCAAGACAGCAAGCATCTGGGACATCGTCACCGGCGAGAGATTAGTTGGCCCACTCAAACATGACAGTTACATTATAGCAGTTAAATTCTCTCCCAATGGCGACCACATCGCCATTGCTGGGGACTCTGTTTGCATCTTCGACAGTCACAATGGTGACCAACTCATCACCATCAAGGCCGACGTAAATCCAAGATGGTCCGGAGTTACACCCCTTGCATGGTTCACCAACGGGCAGCAAATTTTTATTGCATCTCGCAATAACACAATCAAGGCTTTTGAGGTGTTCACTGGGTCCCTACTGGCCGAATCGCAGGTTGACAATTCGTACACTGGCAGCGATGAAGACTTCCGACCGTGCATCGCTCTATCTGCCAATGGGAAGTTCCTTGCTTCTCTCTCACCAAATTCCATCTCGTTCTGGGACACTTCGACACTTGCTCAGATCAGCCCAGTCATCGAGGACAGTCAAAAGTTACGGTCCATCGCTCTCTCTGCAGATTACAGCTATCTCGCAACTGGTGGATCTGAGGGGAAAATCACAATTCATAATCTCAGTGATATCCTTCCAGACTCATATGGTCCTTTCCATGTAAGTATTTGTGCACGTTGGATATGGTACATATCGTCATTCCCCTGTCCTAGGCACCGACTGAAGAACAACCCGAATTGGAAACACCTAGAGATGGACCACGGAACAACAAAGCAGCGGACGAGACTCTGGTAGGAGTTTGTCAGCCTGTCATCGAGGGAACCGCACTGACTCCTGCATTCCCACACAAGGAACGACCGGCGACGGCAAGTCCGCCCGAGTCGGAGAAGCACAGTGAAGTCAGCGATGATCTGCTCGAGGTAGGACTTAAACCCTTTTCTTTTCGACGCTGGTTTTCATGATCCCATAAGGTCGAGGTGCCAACAAGTGCACCCGAACTTCTGTTTGACTTCGATGAGGTCTGTTCTGATTTCACCGTACTCCCGCTTTTGTGTTGACGTTGCTGCAGCCTCCGTCCCCGGCGTCCTCCGCCCATCATCGTGAGGGTGAGGGGATGCCGCCAGGCTCGTCCATGTTCTCCCCTCCCAAAGTCCCTGATCCAGAGGACCATCATGGTACTGCTGCGTTGTCCGGGGGTATCCCGACGGTTAAAAGGTGGCTGCAGACGGTGGTCAAGAGGGGTGACAAGAGCCAGGGCTCACGTCAGCCAGATCGCTCTTCGAGAGAGCCCGGTCGACCTGCGAATCCCCGATCTCGTTCCAGGTCACAGACAAGAGAGACTACTACAATCTTTGGACCTTCCAGAATGGCCGAAGATCGACGTGCGCCGGTGAGTGTTCTCTTCCTCAGTAAACAGTGTGCACTGTATCTGACGAACCATCACAGCGATCGGTCGCAGTGCCCATACACCCAGACCTCTTGAAACAACGACCAGTAAAGCAGGTTCGTTGATCGTTTCGCTTGTTTCTTGGTGCCGTTGTTTATCCTGCGTCACAGCGTAAAACGAAGGCCAAAACTGCTAGAGTGGGCCATTCGAACAAGGCCGCCTCCAGTAGCGGACAAGGTCATGCAGACCCACAAACAGCCAGTCCTGTATGTATTTCTCGTGACGATCGAGCTCGTCGTGACAGCTCACTGTTTATTAGGGGCAACAAGCGAATGGTGTATCTCAGCCTTCGGGTATGCCGACGGGGATCCATGTTGTGGTGCGCGTTCACTCTTTTAACTTTGATTGTCAGGCTCACGACATAGTATATCAGCAAGAAGCAGGTAACGCTACCCTGTCGGTTGGGTTCAAGTGCAGCTTACCCGCATGGATGTTGTGCCGGAGCCCGGTCAGTGAAGATGGGACGCATTGATCCATGCATGTGCCGCGTTGGCTTATGAGTTTGAACACTTATTACACCGTTCTTGCAGTTTTTGTCATCTCACAGCGTGTATATGAAGTCTGGTACCCCCATCCGTGGTTGCGCGTGCTCGAATATCGCCTCAGCAGTCACATTCTTGACCGGGTGGTCGTTTGTATTACAGGATGTTTCATGGGGATTCTCACCTGATACCTCGCTCTCAAGAACCTGGAGAGCTTTTTGGTCCTCGGCGTGGTGAAGCCAGGACTGAAGTCGACTGAAGTCCACCATATCGACACGGGGTGTAGCTTGGTCGCCCAACCGGCATCGTTGTTCACATGGGAAGGAAAAGTCTACCTGGTTCACTGTTCATAAAGAAGAGTAAAATCAACCTTGGTCGTCCATCATTCATCTCGGTTCGAGGTTTCCTGCTCGACACTGTGATGTTCCCTAGTAGCACAATTCATACCTCCTCAAGATACAAGTGAGCAATGCTGGATGACTACGGGGAAATCAGAATACATGAGTATTAGTGCGCATAGAAAACATGGATGTGCGTAATAGATCGTTACTAGTTAACTGGAACGAGTGAACGAGAAATACAGTAGTGCGAGACAGCTTTACCCCACAACAGACCTGTGGACAACAACAAACGAGACCGTTGGCAGAACGTAGATGTAGTGCATGACAGCGCTTAATCGTACGCCTTCATCGCTTCTTCCAGAGCATCAGCGTCCACACCAAACGATACGTCAAACGACGAGTCGGCGTCCTGACTCCCTCGCCCCATCGTCTCGGCCACTGCCACTTTCGTAGCTCTGCCACGCGGGGGCGGTCTCGAACTCTTCGTCGTCGCGGGCTTCGTCCCACTCCCACTGTTACCCGTTGTCCCTCCTCCATTGGCGAACAACGGAGGTTTGAACCGCGGGACAGTCGCTCCCTTTGAGCCCTGAGACGAACCGTACTGAGAAGCCTGGAGTTGTGGCGCACGACGCATTCCCAGTGGCGGAGGACCGGTGCGGTTACGCTGCGTAGGTGCCAGGGGACGTGATGTTGTGCTTGGCTGCAGGGGATGCGGTTTCGGTTTGGGTGCTGCGACCCGGGTTTGTGACGGTGGCTCTGCTTGCAAAAATGACATGTCCATCGCGGTATCGCCGCATGTGTCATCGTCATCCACTTGCATGTACGTGGCAGTATCTGTGCGCGACATTGAAGCCGATATCGGCCTCTCCCATTCCGTATCGCTTTCGGTGAGATCGATGACGTCTTGCATCGCGCTGTCGCCATCGTCCAGTGAGGACTCCAGCGTACTGGCCTTGCGAGCAACGATAGCATGGGTATTCGGAGTGTTGGACGCTCGGGGGTGTGCAAGCTTAAGCTCGCAGTTCAGACTGGTGCTCGGGAGTGAAGCTGGGGTAGACCTCCCGGATATAAGATCGACACCCGGTGCCCCCAAGCTTGCCCTCTTTGCTAATACGCGTCCACGGGATTCGGGTTTAAAAGCCGACATGGTCGTGCTCGATGCTCTTTCCGCTGGCCGCACCGACGATCCCACGGCACAGATTGCAGACGCACTGGAGGTCTTGGTGAGGGGACGTGCACTCAACTTGTTGGTGCCCAATCCAATGCGATTATCAATGCCACTCTTTCCCAGAGACCGCTCTCGTTCCTTCTCCTTTGCCCGAGTGGCCAAGCGCTGTTTCTTCTTCGCGTTCTGATCCAACTGTTTGGACACATCTTTGAGAAGCTCGATGAATGCCATTGCTTCTGGCTCTTCTTCCTGCGGGATGTATTTTGGCTTTGAAGTAGATGGATTCGATAGAGCGGTGGAATGGGATGATGAACGTGGTCTCGCAGAGTCGCGGTCCGGCTGGTTTGTTGATGAGGTTGATGAGGCGAGAGGCTTTCGCTGTGCGGCGGGAAGAGGGTTTGCGCGTCTTGATACAGAGGGCTCTGAGGCAGAAGGTGCCAAGGATGAAGCCGAGCTACTACCAGATAGTGGAAGGAGGTAAGAGGCATCCGCCGAGTTGTGGCCACTGGACTGCCACGGAGACGCGACGGAGGCGGACAGCGACGTAGACGAGGACGTGGATGTGAGTGGGTATGTCCATGACCTGGGTTCATGGACCGGTGTGGATGGTCTGGCTGCAGGGTGTCGTCGTCAGTCCAGTCGACGCGTCGGACGCGACACGGGCGTGGCACTTACTTCTCTTTTCGCGCTCAGCCTCTTTCATGAGTGCTTGCAAGGCTGGGTTCGGGCTTTGAGAGGCAACCCATCTGACGACGCCGTCTGGGGAATGCTCGAAATCTTGGGTAGTGTCCATGAGCATGGAGATGTCGACGTCCATCTGGGTGCGGGTGTTCATGGAAGAGGGTGAGTGAGAGTGGGGGAATGAGAGGGTGTCCATGATGCCTTTGTTGTTGCGGAGTCCTTTGTGCTCAAGTCGACCACGACGAGCACGGTGGACGCCAGAGCGAATCAGATGGAGCGTGGGGTCAGTTTGACATGGGCAACAGGGTCTTTGTGGCGAATCCCTAGCGTCTCAACTATTTGTACGAGGGGTCGTGCTAGACGCGCTGAAATCCAGTAGTGTCGTCCTACACTGATCTCCCGAGGCGGGATTTTCACGATATCATGCCAGATACCGCAGTGATATCAGACGAGTTATCACTCAGAGATTTATGCCCGACAGTGAAGGAATGTCTTCCAGTGTTCGAGCCAGACTGATATCTAGAATTGTCATTGTCTCATGAATTACATGCCATGTACGTGGCAGATGAGAACGTCGTTGGATCGTGACTGGGTGACAATGAGCATCCTCGAACCGGTTTAAAACTGTTTGGTTGTCGGCGAGGCGAACTTTGTGATCAACGCCGCTCCCGGTGACCATGAAATACATTCCTGACGATGTACACAGGATATGAGATCTCACACAGTCATCGTCGAGATCCTTCATATATTCCTGTACCTCACGCAGGGCCTAACAGCATCCCTGTGATAATATCGCTTCCATACTTATTGCAAGGCTGGTGTCCGCGAACAAATCCTGTGCCGACCCTGCACTGCCGTCACGTGCCACGCTTGTTATTTAGCCCATCGAATGGTCAGAGAAATGTTCAATGGCCACCCTCGTCCGCTACCGTCCTGACCACGAAGATGATCTCCAGAGCAACATTCCCACCCCATTCCCCGCTCAGCTTCTCCGTGACTTGCAGGACGACGTCCTCGACCAGCTTGCCGCCGAGCCCGTCAACTATGATGATACCAGCGTTGCACGGGTAGGTCCTACGCCCTGCCAGCGCGCGTCCACCAGCTCACCATTCATTTCAGGTTGCACAGTGCCAGCATCACATCCACACATCCGTGGCAGCGGTTCAACATTCTTGCTTGATGACCCTCGCTAATATTCTTTCCCTTGCCTCCCCGCCGGCGCTCAGTGCACAGCAAGATGACTCTGAATATCCCTCCCCCAATGGCACTGCCATCCCGCTCGACCAGGTTCTCGCGGAGACCCCACTTTCTTGTCTCGTCCATGCCCTTCATGCTCGCGATGGCCATCATGATCGGCACGATCAACCTCTCGACGAGGCTGCTCTGCTCTCCCAATTACACGAACTCGTTGATGCAATCGTGCCTTCGTTGGACACACGAGACGCGCAACTCGCGCAGGCTATCGTCGCGCTTCTCATCGACCTCGAACAGTTGCCTGCTTCTCTTGCCCTGACCTCCGCTCACCTTACTTTGCAATCGAACATTTATCAAGAGAGCGGACCCTCTTCGAGGTCCCCCTATGCCACTATTGCCTCGCTTCAACGACAGTTGTCTTCCTTGCAGCCCTCCGCCGTGTCCATCTCCGGGTCTAGACCTACACCTGCGGAGAGCATCCGAACTGCTCTCTTCTGGGCACGTATCGATGAGCAACTCGACACCGTCGTATCCCTCTGCGAAGCACGCGCATCCTCAGAACCATCCCCATCTCGTCTTGTGGCCCACTCGTCTGAATCTCAGAACTGGAACAGGGACTACCGCCCATCCTTTGACGATGCCCTTCCCCCAGAGTATGATTCCGAGTATCATCCATATCCGTATGAGCGCCCGCCTTCGTACGTCGCGGAGGGGCATCTCTACACGTTTTCCGAGGAAAAACCGACTGGACAGAGGACTGAACCACACCCTCCAGAGAAGGTCTCGTCCCACGCGCCGACCTCGGTCCTTTCAGCAGACACTGAAATGACGACGGAACGCGACCATCCTATGTCTTCCAATTCCATTGATCTCGACACAGTCACCCACGCCATCGAGAGGCTGTATGTTGTTGCACCCCAACTAGCAAATCAACGCGTAGAACTCCGGAGAGAGAAGATCGTGCAAATGGAGAAAGCAAAGCAGGGAAAGGGTAAAGCGCGTACGCTCGCAGACGTTGCTGATCCCGAGCTTGACAAGATGCTCGAATTGTTAGGTCGGGCATCGGCGAGGGAAATTCCAGATCAAAGCGCTGTTATTCATCCGCACCGCACGGGGCATGAAAAGGGTACAGCTGATATTGAAGAACAGGTAGGCGGTTCTTTGTTGCTGATCGATGTTTCTCTGAGAGAGCCTCGTTTCAGCGTAAGAAATATCTAGAACATCTCGTTCACCGCACGCATGCCGGGAGATTGCACAGCCAGGATGCGTTGCCATCACTCAGCCGCTCCCATTCATCTCCGTCAGATGCAGGCGGTGCAGGACAGGACACGGCTGATGATCAGAGTTTGCAGGTACAGCTGGAGGAGAGAGGTTCTCGGGACGGAAAACGAGCGTCTTACCCCTCTGCACCGAAATCTGGCTCAACACTCGAGCTGCCAACAGAGAGATTGCGGAACAGGAGTCTTTCCGCTCCCCATCTCGCTTGGCTAAGGCCCAAGGATAAATCTGGGAACGCCGCCGGTACGAAGGAAGGTTTCTGTTTATCAAGGTCTCCCTCCGCGGCTACATCCAAGTCTGTTCGAAGCCTCTCGGGGAAATTACGTGGTGTGAGCAAGAGTCGATCTCCATCCGCCGGCGGAGAAGGTGTGACTCATGGTGCGTATTTCCCGACCGACTATTGTAGGGGGGAGACTCAGAATGTATGTTGATTAGGCGCGCTTGATATCGCGTATGTGGCTGAGCATCACGAGACCCTCAAGCACGTGCTTCTCTTCATCGCTTATGTATCACCTTCGAGTTCAGCACCTAGCGGGGTACCTTTGGCGGAGGTGCTTCCTAGTACCTCCAGCGGTACATATGGAGATTGCCTATTCCTCAGGCTTGCTGGTACGCCCTCTCCACCACTTGCGCTTCCAGTCCCCGTAGTTCCAGGTTCCAAAACGGTCCTCAGTCGAGGGAGTCACTGGGAGGTCAAGGCGAGTTGCTATCAAAGTGGTGCTCCGCCAAAGGAAAGCGAGGACACGGCCCTCCTTCCAGCATCTGAACTCGTGTCGCTCTGCCCGTTGTCATATACGTGTTCTTCATGTTCCCTTCCTCTCGTCGCAGCCCCACCGATGCGGTATCGTGACCTGCCTTCGGAACACTGGGAGGAACTTGTCGATGCATGGATGTGTCATCCTGAAGGACAGACCCTCGCTAAGACTGGGATGCATGGGGGTGACAGTAATGGGAAGGGGAGCGTCTTTGGGTTTTGGCCGACGCGCGACGAGGCTTTGGTGGGAGGGAGTTATGTGTTGTTCGATGCAGAAGCAATTGCGGGTGGAAATATCAAGTGCGTAGGGGTTCGTGAGGTGAGTGGACATTCGATCGTGGTTTCTCTGCAGTCTTTCTCTGCATATTTGTGAGCATTTATCACGGACGCTTAAGAAGACCATCGTCGTGCTTCCACCGACGTACGCAATTTCGCTCCTCGAAGCCCTGGTTGGTTTCGAG
>JBBPNY010000277.1:0-25862 GCA_038091165.1 Rubroboletus pulcherrimus
GACCTCAACGAGGCCATTGTCCTCGGCCGAGATGCACTGGTGCTTTGCCCACCGGGGCACCCAGATCGGTCAACGTCCTTGAACAACCTCGCAGTTCGTCTCTCCACTCGGTTCGACCAGCTCGGTGCAATGGAGGACCTCAAGGAGGCCATTGTCCTCGGCCGAGATGCACTGGTGCTTCGCCCACCGGGGCACCCAGGTCGGTCAACGTCCCTGAACAACCTCGCAGTTCATCTCTCCACTCGGTTCGACCAGCTAGGTGCAATGGAGGACCTCAACGAGGCCATTGCCCTCGGCCGAGATGCACTAGTGCTTTGCCCACCGGGGCACCCAGATCGGTCAACGTCCCTGAACAACCTCGCAGGTCATCTCTCCACTCGGTTCAACCAGCTCGGTGCAATGGAGGACCTCAACGAGGCCATTGTCCTCGGCCGAGATGCACTGGTGCTTTGCCCACCGGGGCACCCAGGTCGGTCAACGTCCTTAAGCAGCCTCGCAGTTTATCTCTCCACTCGGTTCAACCAGCTAGGTGCAATGGAAGACCTCGACGAGGCCATTGTCCTCGGCCGAGATGCACTGGTGCTTTGCCCACCGGCACCCAGGTCGGTCAACGTCCTTAAGCAGCCTCGCAGTTTATCTCTCCACTCGGTTCGACCAGCTAGGTGCAATGGAGGACCTCAACGAGGCCATTATCCTCGGCCGAGATGCACTGGTGCTTCGCCCACCGGGGCACCCAGATCGATCACACTCATTGAACAATCTTTCAGGCCACCTCCATAGTCGGTTCAAACGATCGAGTCAGTTATCGGATAAGGAGGAGCTATTCAGTCTCTATGCTCAGCTGGCACATGCACCCCCAGTGGTGTCTCCCAGTAATCTCTCTGCTGCTAAGACATGGATCCATGTAGCCGAATCTTTCCAGCATCCCACAACCCTTCTAGCATACAAAACATCCCTTCGCTTCCTTATTCATCATCTGGCCACTCTACCATCTTTACCTCAACATCACACTGTCCTCAAGGACCTCACGTCGTCACTGGCAGTGGACGCGTTCTCAGCTTATCTGCGCCAATGCTCTCCTGTCAATGCCGTCGAGCTTCTAGAGCAAGGTCGGGGCGTCTTTTGGAGCCAGCTCACTCGCCTGCGTTCCCCACTTCACGACGTGATTGCATCTGGCCCAGCTGGAACAATGTTGGCCGACGAGTTCGTGCGGCTGACATCGCTCATTCGGAATGCCCTCGGTTCACCTGGTGCAGGTCAGCATGATCGGGTGTGCCGTCTCAACATTGAGTTGCAAAGTGTCGTGGCCGATATCCGCGAGTTACCGGGGCTCTCGCGTTTCCTTCTGCCCTTGCTTTTCTCTGATCTCCAACAAGCGGCTTGCGAGGGCCCTGTCGTCATTGTGAATGCGAGCAAGCATGGGTGTGATGCTCTCGTCGTCTTAATTGACCAGGATCCTGTTCACATTCCACTGTCAATCACAGAGGAACGTGTTCGAGAAATGTCATCAAAGCTCCGTACCTTGACTGTGCGCGCAAAGTCAATGGACGTGACAAGAGATCTCGGTGTCATCTTGCGGAAACTATGGGACGAGGTTGTTTCCCCGATTGTTGACTTCCTTCAGACGGTGTGTCCATCCCAATCACGCATCTGGTGGTGCCCCACCGCCGAGTTCACTCTTCTTCCCCTCCATGCCGCCGGTCCGTTCAGGAAGGGCCAACAGAAACTGGCTGATCTCTACATCTCGTCTTACACTCCTACCCTCACTGCCCTCACTCGTGCCAGACGACATGATCCCTCGCACTCTGCAACAAAAGCAAAACGCTTCGTTGCTATAGGTCAAGCGAAAGCCATTGGCGAGAGTGAACTTGTTTCCGTCGGGGTTGAACTGACCAACATTGGTCAGCGGGTCGATGGCCTCGCCAGATTCAAGCGCATCGAGGATCAAGAATCCTCCATCGCGCGGATCACCGAGGAACTTGGCAAAAACGAATGGGTGCACTTCGCATGTCATGGTATCCCCGATCGGGAACAGCCGTTCGAGTCCGCGTTCGCTCTCCATGACGGACGCTTCACGATCGAGCGCATCATTCGGTGTGAACTGGAGAACCCCCAGTTTGCGTACCTTTCTGCATGTCACACGACCGTCGGAGACGAGGAAAGTCCAGACGAGGTGATTCATCTCGCGTCGGCGATGCAGTTTGTCGGGTTCCGTTCTGTCATTGGGACGATGTGGATGGTGGATGATGGTCAGACGAACAAGATTACGTCCATGTTTTACGATAACATGAAGGACGAGTCTGGTCGTCTGGATCACACCCGTGCAGCATTCGCGCTGCACAAGACGATGAAGGCATTGGTGGATATACCACTTGATCAGCGTGTTTTATATGTACATCTCGGTGCCTAGTTCTCTACTCTCTTTCGCTCTCCTACTGTACTCTGCTGTACTTGCTGTCTGTAGCTGCTATCTAAACTACTGTCGAATACTTCAGGGCGTGTGCGAAGCAAAAAATGCATGAAAAACCTCAGGCTCTCGCCCTTGTAATTAGTAGCGAATGGTTGTCAAGTAAACAGAAATAGTGTACACAGTTTCGACGCTCTCACGACCTCTGGGACCCGCCAACACTCTCAGCAAACATCCCGGCATGATCCGGGGCCCGGGGAAAGGGTTCCACAGGACACCTGGGCCGCAGTCGGCACCCGAGAGCGAAGCGCAAAAGATGTGGATATGTACACCTCCTTCAGAACGGACTGCCAACAAATTAAGTGGTCAAAGTCGAAAGAATTCAGTCCCGACGTGTATAGCAAGTTTATCGGTGAGTGTGATTCCTGAACCATTCGACTTTCCGTGACATTCCTATCTTGTAGAACAAGAAAATCACGGGACATGTCCTCGAGCTTGACATAAACCTTCTCAAGGCAGAGATTGGTATCATGGCTTGAGTCGGAAAGCGCATCCGCATTGCGAACGCCGTCGCTGTCGCCCTCCTTCGATCATTCTAACCGACCACTAGCACAGTCTGTCACCTGCTCTGCCTCTGAGTCCTTCCGCCCACTCACCGAGTGGGTCAACACAACACTCGTTGAACAGGCCCATGTTCACGAGCACGGGATCGACGCTGAACGGACCACCCTCTTCCACCCTGGCCGTCCATGGAAGCCTCGAGATCCACAGAGCGGAAATAATTACGAACGCACTCATTTCAAAACGCTTGTCGAGTCTGTCGAGTCCGGGCGCGAGCGTGAATGGGGGCGGCTCTATCGGGAGTGTCAACATGGCTGCTGGGACCGAAAAAGCGGGGTTAGTCGGCGTAGCGCGGCTCAGTATTGGAGCGTTGCCGGAGGCATCTTCTCCGGGTGACAGTGTGTTTTGCTGCCCCGGAGGAGGCTGAAGACGAGGACTGGGGGGCGACGAGCGAGGTGTGCGTGTGCGTTTGCTCGTAATGTGCTGCACCTCCCTGAATTGGATCTATGTAGGACGAGACAGCACCAGCTGCTACCAAACAACACCGGCGACGTCTGTTTGGTCGCTTGGTGCAGTCTTCTGGATCAGGCAAAGACAAGGAGAGATCCGAGACACCCAGTGATGCCAAGGCCTCCTCCATCCCCGACAGGGATAGCATCTCTCCAGAGCGACATGAATGTCAGGACGACACTGACGCCGCGGGGAGGCAAGCTCGGGGTAAACGCGGCGCGGACGTTGGCGAGACCACGGAGATGCATAGTTTGCGTGGTGGGACGGTTAGGTTGTCGATTGGTCAATCCAGGAAGCCACCTCCTGGGGTTATGTCGTGAGTGGTTCCTTCATTCTAATGTTGAGAACGGCGGTGGTTGACGGTGGTTGGGTGATGAACAGGACGCTGGGTCTTTCGAATAGGATCTGGGGGTCCTTTGGTGTCCTTCGGTTAAACGGGCAGGGCGGGGCGACGGCAAATAATAGCAAGAATGCACCCTGTTGGGCGAATGCGTCCGTGCATGACTTGATGGAGGTGCGTTTGCTTTCTGCCTCTTTGGTGAGCGTGTGGTGTGTTCTGACGACTTCTTTTTTTCTTCAGCAGAGTACCGATAGTAACCTGATCGACTGGGCAAAATCACATTTGCCGAGATCTCATCAGATGGCGGATCCCGCCGGACCCTTGTCGGCGGCCTCGCCTCTGATTCCCGACCCTACGTTCCTTTCTGGACCCGACGACGCGTGAGCTTCGGCCGTCGACGGCACGTCGATGTATTCCGGTTGTTCGACTTTCTCCTCAACAATGATGTAAAGATGGGATCAGTTGGTACAAACGACGTTCAGGAGGCAATGAAATTACCCGCTTGGTAGTTTGTGAGTTGAGACATATCTAAAACATTATGCTCCAGTTGCCAGTGGCTTGTGTGCACCCATGTGACACTGACACCACATTGCTGATGTTACTCCTGTGACCTGTCTACATGTTTCCATATGGCCACCCCCTGCAGTATTCGCAGCATTGTTGGTATCTGCCACAATGAATCAGGTGTTGCTTGTTGAATGATGGGCCTGTCTCTAGGGATTGATCAAGGATGGAATATATACTACATTCCTTGCAGGTTAGCAATTGTTATACCTATACCCTCACTCCAAGATAAATACATTGACGACAAGGAAGATCTTGCTTTACAATGACTGCATGAGCTCGCGAGCATGGTATTCGAGTGTATGTACCTTTGTCAATGAATATACACACAACGCAACCGAGACAGGGCATCATTCATCAGGAGTCTCGTGAAAGAATGGACTCCATACGGTAAAACTCCCAACCGCTGAGGAGATAGGTATTAAAAACTCGCATCACCGGCGAGATGCTTCGCATCTAAACAGATCTAGACTCGGACTCGGACCCAAGGCCATATCGACCGCCCGAATGCGGCTCCGTTTCGACATCGGTCCGTTCTGCACAACCGCTCCGCTCGTCCATCGCCGCCTCCGGAATCTGTCCATCGAATAGTTTTTTTTCTTGTCAGCCAACGCGGCCCCTCTGGGAACACAACATCACTACACGGGACTTACCGGCAAGCGGACGATGTAGGCTACGAGCATCGCGCACGTCGCAATGATGAATACGGTGCGTATGCTCGCCGAGTACGCGTCCCGCGTGGCACGTTGGAGGTCTGGGGGAAGCGATCCCACCAGACTGAGCGAGTGTCGGATCTCTGAAATGATCTTCAAGTGTTCGGTTTCATTTTCCATCATGATCGTCGGGGGCCGGTGGGATTGAACGACAGCATCAGCAAAGGGTCGCACACGTCACATAGGCGGGGAAACGGAGGCGAAAGCTGACCTTCTCCGCGTCGGGGACGTGTATACGCTGACGTAGCTCAACGTCGAGCCGAGACTGGAAGGCGGCAGAGGCGATGGCAATGCTGGATACTTGTCCTAAGTGTGAGAAGGGCACACATGAAAGGTGAACGTCCATTCTCCGAGAAATTCACACCAAACGGTGCTCACCGAGTCCCCTAAAGAGCTGTGCAACAGCCGTCCCAAAGGCTACGGAAGACTCTGCGAACACGAACACGTTCAGGTTTCCCCTGCGACAAACGCGCGTCCGCTAACGTACCCGGCAAGTCCGCCTGCAGCGCAACTAGACGAAGAAACAAACAGACAAAGCACATGAGTAAACCATAGAGAGACCTCGAAAGAATTCCATACTCATCACCGTCACAAACACGACTGCGTTCCCAAAGCCAATCGGAAAGACACCAAGCCACTTTGGGATGAATCCCGAATCCTCTCGCATGAAGATGATGGGAATCAGGCCAGAGAGTGGAAGGATACCACAGACGAGGTTGAGAGTCGTGTATTTACCCGTTCGATGAACCCACCAGCTATGTGTGACGGAGAAGATCAGCTGAAAGGAAGCAAAGAAAGGCTACAACCTACCCTGCCACCAACGAACCCAAACCCATACCAAGGCTATGTGGGAGCAAGTGGAGCCCTGTATTCAAGTCTTTAATCGCTGATACGTTAACACGGGTTACAATCGACATACCAGCAACGGATGCACTGTCCAAAGACACCGTTTGAAACCACAGCGGGATAAAGTACATGATGGAAAAGTTGCAAACCGCCAAAAAATAGTTACTCAAGCTCACAAGGACGGGCACTTTCTCTCTGAAGAGGGAGGCCGGCAGGATGGGTTCCGGAGCTATGTAGAATTCAATCACAAAAAGAAGTCCCAAGGAAATGAGGGAAAGTATCAGTGGAATGATGACCCGTTGATCTGTCCACTGCCAAGGATCGTAAAGCCGAGGGATTGCGGTTAACATAGGAATTGACTCACAGGAAGATCCTCGTTGAATTTCGTGCTGAGCCAAGTGAGTGTCGATCCCATCTAGCACGAGATAAGTCACGTAGCCATAAATGAAACGCACGCGATGATCGTACCATCAAAAAGAGCGTAAACAAGCCTCCAAAGTCAATTCTGGATAGAACCTCCTTTGTACTTTGACCTTGACCCTGCAGAGCGTAGCTTCGATACCTGCGCATGTCGACATGGACGAAGGCGAAATACTCACTGGTGTCACATAGCGCAGTATGTTCGTGACGACGATCATTACCAAGACAAAGAGCGGCACCTGACATAAAAACGCGATGCGCCATCCAAATCTCCAACACAATGAGCCCAGCCCACCCAACGCACACCAACGAGGAATGACATACAAATCATTCAAAATACCGCCAATGGGTCCACCGAGGCCTAATCCAACCTGGCGCAGGGTGTCGTACCCATGGCTGAACGGAGCGCTCACGGCTAGAGAGAGATTGCTTAACGCTTGAGGGAAGCCACGTTCCTGGACAATGATGAATGTCACAACGCGACGAGACGGGCCGTGAACGCACTCGGATACTGTACATGTCAGCCGAGACGATCCTTAATTCACGCGATTGAGCCAATCGTAGTTGCTCACGGGAACATATACTTACATGGCAAGCAACTGGAGCACTCCCGCGCCTATTCCAGCTATCTGAATGACCCATCAAAGTTTATCATGAGGGAAGGCGAGAGACAGGAAAGTCCACCCACGAATCGCGCAACTGTCAGTTCGATCATATCTCTGGAGAACCCACAGAGGAGTGTGCCGAGAGCGGTCGCAAGTAGCAACGGAGGTCTAAAGCGTGGAACTGTACGCGGTGCCAATCCAACTCGCTTGGTTTGATTCTTTGAACTCTGACGTGATCGAGGGTAGCACTATGAACAGTACCCATTAGAGGCGAACGAATTCCCGTCCTCGTGAGGTATCTCACGCGTGGCCACCATCGTTACTAGAGGAAAATGTGAATGATTACCAGGTGATCATTGTGAAACCCCTGAGTGGCATACAGTTCAAATTCTGACAACTGTTAATAACACCACGTTGGACCTAAAACGAAACTAGCTCACGCAGAGAAACGTCCCGGCCCACAAAGCTACCAGGATGCGGTGTCTAGTCGACCGGGGGATCTCATGACATTCTAGAGGGGCATCTTTACTAGCCTTGGCCTTTGGAAGTAGCGGACTGCGCTCCGCAGTATTGCCATTACCCGTAGACATGACCAGATCGTCGGATAACCCTTTCAACAGCGAGTCGTGTAGAGAAACGCAGAGAGAAGAGAAAACGCATTGCTTTAAACGAAACTTCGACATTCCGCTTGGTACTCGGCTCAGTATTCGGTTCACTGGAATGATTACGATACCGCCGCTGCCTGTCACCTGCACTGGCCAGAATGGGCTAGGGTGCCTCACCGTGATGGCCCTATCTCTTCATTTTCTTTCCTTGACTCGATTGAGTGTGACATGTACAATCATCAAGCTTCAAGACTCGTCCCCCTCGAGCCCAAATATCTGCCTCAACAACTCTACCTGTCCAAATGGCCGCTCCCTTCCCAGAACCACACTCCCCGCAATATACCTCCCTCGTGCACTCTCTGCTCGTACCTCTTCACATAGTGCACTGTACGCGCGGACGAGTCGCCGCAGTGCACCGCGTTGCACGTGCTCAGCAAGGAGCGATGAGGAGAGCGGAAATAAACGTGGCGATGAGATCACGTCCGGAGTAGACAGCCAAAGAGAGAATTTCCCAAGGGCTTTGGCGAGCGCCTCTGGTTCAGTCGCAGGAAGACGAGAGAGCGGGGTCTGCATTACCGTCACAGAGGCAAAGAATTCGTGGTAGAAAATGAGCATCATCGCATTGATCGGGGCAGACATGACAAGGGACATACTGCGGGATCTTTCGTCTCCAACGTGCGTATTGCATCGTTGAGAGAGGTATCCTTGAGGATATTTTCATACTGCGTTTCCGATGGTAGTCGTCCTAACATGTACGAATGATGAGAAGATGTAGAATAAACTTACATGCTCGTCTTCGAGTAATCGCACCCGCTCCTCGATACTGTCCCTCACCTCTTTCCGCTTGTCTTCTGCGAATGAAAGTGGTTCTAGCACGTTCTTATCATCCACGCAAATGCAACGTGAGCCCACAGGAAACCGGAGCCAACAAACACACGCACTTCCAAATAGCCCAGGCAATTCAATACAAATACCGCACGATCCCATCTCGGACGCAACCTTGCTTTTTCTTCGGCAGCGACAGCACACATAGTGACAGCAGGATCAACCATGACATCCAGGATGCGTCGGAATCCCGTGTTTGCCTCAGAGAGATCAGAGGAGCCTTCTCTGAGAAGGGAAGAATCATAGACCTGCATGATTTCACGCAGGAGTTGGGCGTGGTCGATGATCGAATGCGGAGGAGAAAGAGATGGGTCGTCGAGGTCCTGTGGGATGCGTTGAAGTGCGTATGAGCCAAGGGGTACGAAGTAGACACAATAGGCAACGAACCAAGGGTATACGATGCAAGGCACGTCCTTGTGCCTCTATCGAGTCGAAGAAGACTTTGTAACTGACTCCTGTTAGCCTAGAGCATGGTCATGCATTGTGATCGACTCTTCAGATGATAGAGAAACGCTTACTCCTGGAGCGTCTGGGAAAGTAAAGACTGGTCCCCGATCGTCCGTTGCATAGTGAGCATGTAATACTGCAGAAGATTGGCAATCTTGTACGATAGAATGCTGCTCTCTTGCACTCGTACAATTTGCAGAACCCGAACCTGCATTTGAGTCTGTCAACCTCCCGAGCGAGCGACGACAAAGTCAATTGCGCGCGTTAAACGCTTCTCTCACCTTGAGTGGCACACAAAGCTTACCCACAGAAGAATTCAACAACTCCTTCACCCACTCCTCTTCTTCACTCCCATTGAATGTCCGTGCAGCTCCTACCATGCGCGCCTGACCGTTCACACCGAAGAGACTTTCGAGGAACTCGCATTCCGCAGCTATTGCCTGATGGACCCATGCGAGCATGTCACCAACATATCGAATGGGATCATGCGCGTGTAGTTCAATTGGTCGCGGTAATCCAGACGGACCGCCACGGGTTAGAGCGTCGAGGAAGAGTGTGAGGAGTGTGCTTTGCCTCGCCTCTGAGAGGAAGGTGAGGGTATCGCTGGATGATCTGATTGGTATGTGTGGTCAGAAAAACGATGTGTGATACCTACGACAATAATTCGGGCCGCTGTGAAAGCCGACGGATAGCTTCGCGCATCACTGAACTAACTTCAAGTTGGCTTTCCCTTCCTATCCGGCGGAACTCGAACGTCAACCAGCGATAGATCTTGTCGTACCCTTGTTCAAGATACGAAGATGTTGTCGCCATTATATCCATCCTGTGTCAAGTAGACCCTCTGAGATCGCAAAAGACGTTATGGTGAAAGACAGCTTACCCTGCCTTAGTCGGACCATCCTCTCCAGACATTAGTACTCTACAATCCCCTCGAATTCGCGCAGTCTTATTCATAGCCGAAAAAAAACTCGAACTAAGTGAAATCTCTCGAGAAGTGATAGCTTCAACTTCGTCGTCGCTGAGCATGAAACGGTCGAGAAACAGTAGTACGATGGATTTTCGCGTTTCCACCTCCTGCCTTGGATATGATGCTCATGAGCACAGCTCACCTGATGAAATAGAGTGCGTACCTCTCGTATCTCAGGCTTTCTGCTTGCTCGAGCAGTGACCGGCTCGCTTCTTCCGTTAACTTGAGCTGGGCATCAGCATCGTCACAACGTTGTCGCATCTCCGTCACGATCCTCTGCAGGTCGTCTAGTTTCTGGTTATCCAGGGAAATGTTGCATGTATCAGCCGAATGGAAACGGGGGGACTATCGGCATACTTGATCGACTTCTCCGAACGCTTTCAAGAAATGCTGGCTGCCCTCCGCGAGCTTATTCTCCAGGTCTCTCTGAAGGTTCTTGCGCACGCGCGCCGCGGTTTCACTGGCGACATCGACATGCCCTGATGCACCGTCTCTTGGTGCATTTCCTTCAGAATCTAGGTCACTCCAGCTATCGTCGTCGTCGCTGGCGTTTTGTTCCAGACTCTGGATGTGGGAAAGGGCAGCGACGGAAGCGGACGGTGTTTTGTATAAATGCGAGAGTGTTTGCAGCGCTTCTGTTGTTGCTGGATCTGTGAAGGTAGTTCCCAATATTTTACGCAATCGTAGGGTTATTGGGTTGCGAGAAGAAGGTGTTGAAGGGAGTGCATGTTGAGTCGATGTACTTGGGGGGGATGATACAGCAAGCGACATCGAGGGACCTGGCACAGAGTCACGAGTGCGCTGTCTGAAGCTCACGCGATGGCAGTTCGGACTCGCAGTGCACTCGTTGGTTTCGCTTCCGGACTTGGTACAGTCCCCGAGTGGCCATTTTCATCGTATCTATACTCATAAGGGTCCGGTCATTGCCAGCACCCAGCACTCGATCTAGGCTCGTGCACTGGCGCTCCATTGTGAGTATGCGCCCACGAACTGCTGTGATAGAGGCCTTGCTGTAACCTGGAGTTAGGGCACGGGGCCCGGGCCAGCGCTAAAGGCCGGTTCCCTCGCTCCGTGGGCAGCTTTGCGCGCCTCCCTCTCCTCAACCTTCTCAAGTCATAGGCTATGTCACTCTACGAGTCTGACCCTTCGTCATCGCCATTCCTCGTATCAAGTACGTGACTTTTCTCGTTGATCTATCGATTCTAACTGAGTTTGATCCGCGCTAGCTGTCGGCATACACCTCAATCCTCAATCCCGGAAGGAGATCGAAACCATCATCGTGGAAGCTGGTAATGTAACGAGACGAATTTCTCAGACGATTTCTCCCGGCGGTGGCCACCAGGAATTGTTCGATCCACCTCTGTACGATTTCCGTGTGTAGCATGTATGATGACTGACTCCTTGCAGAGAGGTCTTCTTTCATACCCAATTGTCGGTGTCAGTACATTATCCCAAGACTTTTCCTTTTCGTGGTGTTGTCACCATTTCCCTGGATCCACGAGACATCTTGCATGGAGCGCATGAAGAGGAGGGGAGGCAGTGTGAGTTTATTTATTTCGCTGACCCCACAGCTCTCTGAAGCTCTGGAAGTGTACCGCAAGACAGAGAAGAAAGTTGAAGTCGTGATTGGTATCCAATCGGTGTGTTTGCTGGCTCCGACTCGGTCTCTTTTCTGAGCTTGCGGAGTAGCTTCCCTCGACTATCAAGGAAATCATGGCGTCTTGTTCCAGGCGAGTCTCAACCGTCTCATTACCTTTTCCCTCTCATCAATACTTGCAGGTTTCGGGTTCTGATCATCGGCAAGGTGCTGACATCGCGAACAATCAATCTTGAAAGCTGATTTTCATTTCACAGTCCGGCGTCGGTAAATCTTCATTGATAAAGAAAGTATTCGGTGTTGCTGGCGTGGTAAATTATCCGCTACTGATCAACACGTGGTCGAGTGTTAATGGTCGAGTGTAGGATGTCTCCGACACTACACGCGGTGAAGCAAGTATAGATCAAGAATACATTGCATCTGACAACGAACACTTTATTGTTCATGATAGCTGTGGTTTCGAGGCTGCCGACAGACGGAACTTGAATGCCGCTCGTAGCTTCATCGCGGGTCGAAGACGCATGCGAGACTTGAAAGATCAACTACACGCGATTTGGTAAATATTTTTTGCAGATATGAATGATTTAGATAAGTATATGATACAGGCTATGTCTGGAGATACCTTATGCTGGCGGCCGCCTCCTAGAAGCTGGTGTGGGGGAGTTTCTGAAGGACAGGAAAGAAATTTTGGGCAATGGTACGTTCATGGAATGCACCAGCCTGGCCATGCTAACCCTCTTGCAATCTATCACAGTTCCTTTGGTGGTTGTATTAACCAAACTCGATTTACTCGTTAACATGCTGGAGGCCGAGGCCCCGGAGAACGGCGAACCAGTTCACGAAACTGCTCTGAAGGAACGCAGGTCGGAGTCGTTGGAGAGGCTCTGCCTGGCACCTATACGAGCGGCAGCCGGGAGCGACAGCATATCTCATGTGACTGTTTCAAGTACGTGTGAACGATTCTCCTTACGGTTTCTGATACGATTATGATGACAGCCATGAATGAGTACGAAGAGAGCCTTGCTGCACTCGTCGACGTGACGACGAAGAACATCCAAAAATATGTCAAGGATGAAGCAGCACACTACATCGCTACGGTTGCGCAGCGAGTGAATATCTCCCTCAAAGTTGCATTGACAATAGCGTAAGCATCCTTTGTCATCCCCCTGCCGACCTCCGACAATACGTTGTATTCCAGCGTCGGAGAAAAGAGTGAGTCTCCGCCAAATGGATATTTCGGCTACTCAGGATGGTTGTAGGATACTGGAAGGCGCTGATGGCGAGTTCGAATTTTCGAGGTCACACCATGAAAGCATGCCTGCATGTGATTCACAAAGACATCGTTACGGTTTGGAATTTCAATAATCCAGACAATGTAGGGTGCACGTCTTTGTCCAGTTTCTGCTGAATTGACGACAACGTTGATTGCATGAAGAGTCTTCAAAAAGACGATTTCAAAGCAGGCTTGCTCAATACTCCCGACCTCAGAGTCAGAGAAATCCAAGATGTCCAGCAAACCGTGTAAGTGATGTGGTCCGCTCTTGTGGTATCAGTAGGTTCTTTATTCGTCTTCGAATTCCAGGCAATCCGGTGTTTCCCTGATCGCTGCGCTCGTGACGATCATCGCCACTGTGGCTGGAACTGGGGGTGCTGCCCTACCCATCATCGTTCCTGTCGCCGGGATCGCCGTCTTGGGAAAGCTGGCCCATGACATGTACAAGTCCTCGTAAGTAGTTCCCGTACCCACACTCACCAAAGGTGCTGAGATGACGACTTTTTTTTTACAGCCAGGATGCCGTCAGACAACTCATGGCCTACATCGTGGACTTGACGTGTGTCATGCAGATCATCTTTCTTCTGGCACCGGCCTGGAACGGCGGCGTGGTAAACGTCAAGGTCGTCGGAATCGCGATACAAGCATACGAGCAAGCGTATAGGAGTCGTGTTCATACTAACATCAACGACTTCAGTGTGAACCTTGCAGTCCTTCCCGGAAAACGTGACCATGTTCTAGATAA
Organism: Rubroboletus pulcherrimus; assembly: GCA_038091165.1. NCBI lineage: Eukaryota > Fungi > Basidiomycota > Agaricomycetes > Boletales > Boletaceae > Rubroboletus > Rubroboletus pulcherrimus. The sequence continues at coordinate 13,486 of JBBPNY010000277.1, forward strand.
AATCAAAGAGCTGATAAGGAATCATAGCATTAGGGAAGATGAACTCCCAGCACTCAGGCAGCAGTTATACAATGATCTTCATGTGTCAGTGGGTGATAGATGACGAAGGTATTGCTGTATGTCCATGTACTGGGGAGCTGATCATTTTCATCTGTTGACCTTCACATTGATTCTGTTCATTTTTTGCCTGGTACCTTGTTCATCTTGATTATATCCCAATGTATACCATGCTGTTTCCATGTTGGTTCTGATAAGAATCATGTTCGGGCATGAGCAGTGTAGTGTCAGAATTGTCATTCTCACAAACAAGCCATAGTGGATACTTGCTCACTATGATTTCAAGAACAAAATCAAATTTCGCTATGCTATCATCAGAACTGTTAGTTTTCAGGGAGATGTCAAGAAACAGACTTCAAACATGTTATTCATATCAGAAAAGCTGAATATTGCCATTACCTTCTCCCAAGGTTGGGTGGAGCTTTCATCCAAATTTGCTTGCCAGGGAGGCTGGGGCAGTACTGTATGTGTAGGGGATAGAAGCCAGTATATGATATGCGTGGTTCCCCGCATTCCGCGTGCTGTTCTTTGCCATTCCATCTCCAGCAGAAGGACAAGCAACTTGAATGTTCTCGAGATCGGCATGGTTGTTGTTGTCAATCATACAATGCGGGGAAGTTCAAGGTCTCTCCTCCAAACCGGTCCACGAAGTCTGAGCCACTGAGCAATCCCTCCTTGAAGCTGAATTGCCGACCGAATGCGAAGCAGGAAGAAAGTGAAAGGCTGAGATACGCCAAATGTTGCGACTTTGGACAGTGGGATGCTTAGAACATGTAAGCCAGTCAGTGGTCTCATGCTGCTGGGTTGTTGAGTCTACAAGGTCGCGTCAGGAATAGGTCTCTGGTGGATCAGTAATTCCCGAACAGCTGTAAAATAGTCCCATGACTCAAGTACTCAACTATGAGCCATAGCTTATTATATGATCTATACACTCACATGTTTGAATGGTGGAATCCCGTCCTGAATTACACAGACGGCGAAATACATACCAGCGCTACAACCGAGCCCGCTAAAAACGCAGAGCGACGATATCAAAGCACATCCCCAATCGCACACGTGTCCATCAAGTCCAATACTCTCCTCGCCAGCGCCGCCGCGTCCTTGTCATCCTCCGAGTTAATCTGGTGTCTCGTAGTCCCCGCACCTATGCCGATGCTCCCCCCGCCTATTCCGCCTGCACTCCCAAGTCCCCCGGGACTCACGCTCACTCCAGTCCCCACTCCAACACCCCCACCCGTGCCCGTCCAGTCACATAGATGCCTCAACGTCGACACGAACCCCGCGTCGATGAACTCTTGCCGTCGTCTCGGATTACTCATGAGCAGATTGCGCACACACGACACGAGCGGTGAGCGGACGCCCGATTTCCCGTCCGCCATGCACGAGTGCATGAGGTCGAGAATGGGTGGGTGTGTAAAGATGAGGTCTTGCTGTGCTCGCGTGCCGTTGGAGAGGTTGCCGAGAAAGTAGGCAGTCTGAAAGTGGGGATGGGATATGTGAGGGCCTGTAGTGTGCGGTCGGGCATTTGGGAGGGACGTACCTCGCGCGTTACTGGTTCGCTGGAAGAGTCGAGGCCCGCGGAAATGCACCCCGCAACGAGGTCTTCCCCCATCGAGCTAAAAATGAGGGTGATGCCTTCTTCGTCCTCGGCGAGGTTCCGAAGAATGCAAAATGCCTGCTCTTGTATCTGTGAATCTACATCGTTTACGATTCTGAATTAGGAATAGATCCAAGTGGTGATATGTCAGGAAGAGAATTCCCCGCGAGGTGCCAAAGCGACATACTCGGCAAGGTGAGTCCATCCGAGGTGCGTCATGACCATCCCTTTCGTGGAAAGGCTGCTCTTGCACAACACGTTCTTTAGTGCCCATAGGACGCTCACCCGAATCTCTTGATCTTCGACTCTTGAAAGCTGCATCAACCGCGGAAGTAAGCCGTCCGCGAGCATGACCTCGTCGACCATTCTCCTAAGCAGACTCCCACGAGTTCGCAACACACTACTCACCGATCTCAGAGGCGAAAAGTCGTTTACGAGATTGCACACGACAGCTAACGCGGCAAACGTGACTCTTAAATCTTCGTCTTCCTTTTTAAATACCTGGTACAAAGCCAGTCCAGCTCCGCTGTCGGTGAGGTTCGTTCGTATTATCGCGGCGTCACGGCTGAGTGCTCGAATGCACTGACAAGCAGCTACACGGACCCCTACGCTTTTATGGGTAAGACATGCTCGGATGAGAGGTATCAACTGAATGTTGTCAGCTAGATCCCGTTTGATGACTTTGTCAAAGAGTGCAATGGAGGCTATTGTCACGAGGGCTGCCTGTGCGACGAATTAAGAAGGTGGAGATGAACGAAAAGGGTACGCGCAGACCTCTCGGAGGATGACTCTACTCTCAGACTCATCGATGTCCCAGTCTGAAGGGTTGTCAATGGGAGTGATGGACTTGACGAGGGCCGCTACGTTCGCTAGGACTCCACGATCGTACACCTCTAGGCAAATATCCTTTTCGTCTCTGACAAGCAAAGCTGCCAAAAGCGTCTTTGAGAGTATTTCGTGTCAATGGAGAAACGGTACGGACAGAGGGTGTGACAGGCTTTAATTTGGTTTTGGGGAGACTCCGAAGGCAAAATCAGGATGCGGTTGAGAACTTGTATGACACTGAGTGCAGCTGCAGGGTCCACCATACCTGCGTGGTTGGTTGGTTGGGCACGAATGATGCTTGTAACACTTATTTCCACCATACTGAGCAGAAGGTATAGAAATTGATCTCGAGAAACTCACCACAGTGAAGCCGCGAGTTGGACATCCGTGACACGACTCTTGGTCAAGTATAAAACCTGAGCGAGAGGGGGTGCAGCTGCATACAGAATGACTATCAAGCGCATGTATGTTTTGAGTGTGCTTACTACCGTCAGCAGGTACCCTTGCCAGTGCAGTAGCAATTGGTGGGTTATCCAGAGCGAGAGAAGCAAGGGCACATAATGCGGCATCTTGTGCCTAAGCTCGTTATCTGATCAACATCCGAACATGGACCGCGAGCGAAACACATGCCTTGAGATCCTTCTTCTGAATCATCGCAATCAAAGTTCGGATAACCCATGCACCTTGTTTGGTGGTGACGTGTACCACCCCAGGTCTCTCCCAACCGCGCCTACTTTTGACTTCTCGCTGACGTTCCGAGCGTGGGAGCCATTCAATGACAGCACTTCTGTGAACGTCCGTGCGAACTGCAGCTCCAATGAGTTGCGCAATGGCAACTGAGGTCTGCGTTGAAGAACCGGTCAAAAGAGGTAGGAACACATCTAAGCAATCGAACTAGAGATGAAAGTATCTGTCTCTATACGTCATGTGCACCAAAGACTACAACGGACCTCGAAGAGATAGTTGAGCGCAATCTTCGCCTCGGATCGGAATTGAGTGGAATATGTTCGGATTGGACCAAGAGTGGGACCAGTTACTTCGATGATGGCACTGGCAAGCACACGCAATGCACGTGCTAGCGCGGATTTAAGGGAGATGATCACGAGAGCCTGCGGGCTGGACAAGGCACGGACGATCGCTTGGAGTGCATTTGCCCGAAGCAAGCTCGCAAGTGCAGCCTCAGAGCCTGTTGGAGAGAAAGTAGAGGATGAGAGAGCAATGCATGGTTGCTTGTACTCGCCATAGGAGATTGAAGATATGACATGCGCTGCCTCGACACGGATATCATCTTGTGAACCCTGGGGTTCTCCGAACGTGGGCGGATGGTTAAGGCAGTCTACGAGGCTTGAGTTTGGGGTGAATGTAGATTCTAGATACATGGGTGGGCACGCACGAGTGAATGAAGGCGGTATCGTGTGCAAGGGCAATTTTCGCTGATGGATTCCCAATGACGGTGTTCTTGAGCTGCTTGAGGGACGTTGTTGTGATCTGTCGCGCTGTCATTCCACAGCTAATGTCCACAACAGCAGTACCGTTTCTTTCCACGACGTAGCGGACGGAGCTGATCAGGCCCATCCCGAGTCGGACTTGAAATTTCCTCGTGGCCCGTATATGACGCAATCGCACCACCTCCATGAAACTACAACAGGTTCAGTTAACTTTCATTAGATTCAATTGATGTTTTGTTTGTGATATTACTCCCAACCCATTTCTTCCACCCTCCTGAGAGTGGTCAACAACTTGCTATGAAGTATCTCTGCTGGATAACAGACTTTACCCTTACCTGTTTTTGGCCCACACAGAAAGCATGTCATTTCAAGAGAAGGTTAGTGATACCAGCAACTCACCCAGCACCATCCAGCAGCAAAGAGTGCAGTGACAAACCACTACCTTCCTATCACTCAGCATTTCAGCTGCAATGTGGCTCAGCATGTGTAGGGCTGGAATTCATAGCATCAGGTACATAGTGTGCTTGAGCACTCAGTTAGCACTCATGGATTTTCTCCTCACAGAGATGGGGTGCTGCATAACAGTACTGTAGTTGTACCAGTGTAACAGTATTTGTTGTGATATGATGATACCCTCTGGTCAGTGATTGAAGAGAATAGTTCTGTGAAGTGTGCATAATCATAGACCATCCATGGACAGTCGAGAACTGCAATGTCTGGCACTGATCCAACAATCGAGGAGTCACTAGTCAAGCTTTCAAGGATGGCGATTCGTCAGCGATGACACAGTGCTGAGGTCGGGAATCGGAGGTCACCGTGTCAGTCTAGATCCGTAATAGACAACCCACAACCACAACCACGAAGAACACGATGGCAGCCGGCATGGATCCCGCAGAGAGCCTTCGTGTGGCCAGTAAAGGCTTTGAACTCCTATTTGCCAATGACTTGGTTGGCGCAGTCGACTTGTTCAGCGCCGATAGCTATCGTGACTCTCCTTTCCACCTCATGGGCCTTGGCGTGTGCGCCTTTCTGAAGGCGGCACTCGGTATGGAGGTACGAGTTGTTCTGCCACTATGTGTCACCATCTATGTCAACTCTCCGCTGTTAGCCTGAGCTCATGGAAGACGCTACCCAATGTCTCGAGTTATCACAGGCGGGGGCGAAGAAGTATATGAAATTGGCGAAATCGAGCAAACCTTCGCATAGGTTTACCCCTGGTGTTGAATGGGAGGTTCTCCACACCGATGCGGTTCTTTTGCTGGGGTTGACGCATGCATTGAGGTGTGGGACACACCCCAAGGTGACCATTCCTTCAAGTACTGATACCATTTGTCCGGTCGTCTGCAGCGAGTCGTACAAGGGATACCTACAGTGTCTGTCAGTTATTTATCAATCTCTGCACTTGCCGTGTTGCTGAAACATTTACAGATACGAGCTCAATAGGCAAGCCTTTCGTATGACCTCTCGCATATTACCGTGGATTGACATATATACGCTAGTGCACATTCAAAATTCACCAAGTATATCGTTTTTAACGAGCTCTTCTCTGTCCGTCTTGCCGATGCGTCATTTTACAGATTGTTCAGGACCTTATACCCGAACGGACTAGACGAATATGCTACCCCAGGACATACCCCTACGTCGTCTCGCCAAGGGTCGATTCACAGTGTCGGATCTTCTGCAGCACAGCCTGCTCCACAGGCACGACCCTCAGGGTTCCTGGCGCGGTGGGGATTCGTGCCCTCAATAACCGCACCTCCTACCCTGGGAACCAAGAGTGACCCGTCAAGTGGCGCAATTGAAGAGCTGATCTTGTCAGGCACTGCATTTGGTGAGCTTCTGATCGCCGACGTTCCTCGTTCCTTGTACTTTACTCAATCTAATCGTTGGGATCGAGGTTATGGGCTGTTCAACCTCGTGCTTTCCCTTCTTCCTTCCAAAGTCAGGTAAGGGATATCCTCCAGAAAGAAGGTTCTTTATGTCACCGTTTTGTCTCAGGACGGTGGTAGGCTTTTTAGGATACAACCATGACCGCCGACTCGCCCTCCAAGCGTTGGCCGTGTCTGCTGCTCGATCGGACGTACATGCCGTATTTGCAGGGTGCGTGTTTTTCGGTGCCCATCCCTCTATGGTCGGGTACCTTCCTGGAATTTATCTGACACGTTTATTTTCCGTCGTGGATTCAAGGCTGGTCCTGATGACGTATTATGGGGTCATATTACTTATGACGGGATACCAGGCAGATGAAGAGCATATTGTGAGGCAGTACAAAGGGATCGTGAACAAGTGTGTGATTTCTCTTGTGATTACACAAGTTATTTCTTTTCAACGCATTCCAGAGTCTCGGCGCAGTACCCAAAGGGTGCTTTATGGATACTGAATAAGGTAAGCATCTTGTCTCCGCCCATTGGATGGTCACGACCAACCACTGACTGCCCACTAGGCAAAAATACAGCGTATGACAAGGGATGCCGAAGGCGCGATCGAAACGTTGAGGGCGGGTCTAGCCCCCGGTAGGCCGGAAGCGTTTCCTCAAGCGGATACATTGGTATGTCGTTTCTCGGTTCTCATTCTGAAAGGAATACTATATCGGTTTGGGTATACAGCTTGCCTTCGAGCTTGCCTGGACGTTACTTGGCTTCAGACGATATGAAGAGTGCGCGGAGATCTTTTTGGAGTTGATGAAAATGAGTAGCTGGTGAGTCGTGTTACGTTCGTTTATAGTCGGTTCGAGTGTGCTGATTGCATCAACTCTGGCAGGAGTCACGCTACATACCTCTTCATCGCTGCGGGTCAGTCCTATGGAACGGGGTATCAGCGAGCGTTTCAGATTGATCCCTCCCAGGGTGCTATGTATCATCTGGCAGGTTGGATGAGGCACAAAGCCTTTTAGATAAGATTCCTCAGAGCATCAACAATCGAAGGAGGATTATGCCGACGGAGGTTTTCATTCAAAAGAAGCGTGCGTCTAGACTTTCTCAGACTTGAACTCGAGGCTCAATGGCTTGGCCCGAAGTGGAATTTTACAAGAGAAAGCAAATCCGGCGCGGCGGTGATCCTGACCATTACGTGGAGGCAATCAGAATTAGTCCCGCGGAAGGTCTGGGTCTTATTCGTGCACATTCTTGCAACGTCTTCTGACTATAAATTTCTAGAATTCGCCCTTTGTCTGTCAAAGGATTTGAAGTTCCGTCGTGTTTTAACTGACTTTGACATTCAATAGTCTGGAACACGCATGCTCATATCGACGAAGCTACCGCACTGGCGCACATTGAACTGCTCAGTACATTCACGCCCCCCGTTGAAATCGAGAGTAAATACATGCTCGGTCAACCCGCTCTAGCGGCAAATACCAAACTCGACCTCGACACACCTGACGAACTTGCCATCCGGTCTCTCATTCTCGGCATCGTTCATCGCACGATAGGGGACTACATTACTGCGCGAACACTGCTCGATAACGCCTTGAAGCATGGCACGAACGTCGAAGTTAGCACCTGGGTTAGCGCTGTTGCCTATTTCGAACTCGCAGTACTGGAGATGAAGGAGGGCGAGCGAAAGGCTGCAGAACGGCAAGCTAAGTTGAAGAAAGCGGCTAGCGAGAAGGAGAAAGGGATGACGGAGTGGGGGCACACGTTTAAGGCGGCGAGGGAGATGCTAGCACAGGCGGCTGGTATTTGCACGCGTGAGATGGATCTGTCGTCGAGGCTGGATAGTCGGATCGTGATGCTCCGAGAGGAGATCAAGACGAAGATGGAGATGGTGGGATATGACTCAGAATGAGGGTGAAGGCGGTGGTGGTTTGTTTTGCTGTTCGACGCATCTTCGATAGCTGATTTCTTTCTCGGGTTTTGCTGGGTGGATTTATTGCAAAGTTTCAAGGTGGTCGCCTAATTCGCATTAGCTGGACCCGATTGACGCAATATGAATCAATTGTTGTTACGTATTTGGCTCAAAGTATTACTTGCTGTGTTCTCCACGTCAAAGCTGTCCGCGAAACTCAACGCTCAAAGACGACCACGACGATGGCAGCGACGACCGACCAGCAAATGTCCCTTACCGTCGCACCGAGAGGGAGTTCGTCCCATTTGAACAGACCAGCCAGACAACTTGTTCCGGCTTTTCTCCAAAAACTATATGAGTGAGTCCCCTCATCTAATCTTTGCCCAGGGGGCCATGATTTATTCATCTGCTCGTTCCCTTGGTATTCGATAGGATGGTCAACGACCCTGCCGACCAAGATCTCATAAGATGGTCTGATACAGGGGACTCCTTCTTTGGTGAGTATCTCCTCTAAACTACGCCCCAGACTCGCGCTTGACTTCATATCTTCCCCTTCTCTGCCTCCCAATGTAGTCCTCGACCAAGAGCGATTCGCAAGTGAAGTTCTCGGACGTTGGTTCAAGCACAAGAATTTCAGCTCCTTTGTCCGCCAACTCAACATGTACGGCTTTCACAAGATCCCCCATCTCCAACAAGGTGTCCTTCGTGCCGACTCGGACACCGAATTCTGGAACTTTGAACACCCACACTTTTTGCGTGGTCAGCCGGACTTGTTGTGTCTCATACAGCGGAAAAGACAGGCTCCAGCAACGGGCGACGACGCCCATGCCGCCCCTGTTGCAGGGAAGGACGCGGCGGGCAACGTGGCGGTGGGAGCATTATCTGCGAACCAGCTGTTGGACATCAACTCGATTGTGAATGGGATACAGGCGATTAAGCGGCATCAGGCGGCCATTTCTGCTGACTTGAACGAGTTGAAGGGTTCAAATCAGCATCTCTGGCAGGAGGCGATGGTGGCGAGAGAGAGGCATAAGAAGCATCAGGATACCATCAATCGGATTCTGAAATTTTTGGCGGGGGTGTTCGGGCATGGTGAGAACCAGATGAGAAAGGACGAGGATGCGTCGCATGCTGTAGTGGCCAGGAAGCCTCAGAGACTGATGATCGCAGATGCCCGGAGCGGACAGAAGGCGGACGCGAATGAGGCTGCGGAAGAGGATTCCAGGTCGAGCATGGAAAGTGCACGGTCAACGAATTCGACGAGTGCGTGTTCTCGCCGCATCTGGATTCCCCGTTGTATTGATCCCCAACTTTAGATTTCTTTGGGTCTTTGGATACGCCTTCTCTACAGCCTTCAGAACCGTCTACGACCCCTAGGTTTTCTTCCGTTGAACCGAGCCTCACAGATGCCCCTACACCGGGTGCTATGGACCCTCCTCCCGCCCCACAAGAGACCAGACCCGCACCGATCGCGCCGCCGTTAAATACAATTAATGCAACCTCGCACACAGCCCCTACGACTACCACTCCTGCACCCTCACAAGTGAACAACGACCATATTGTACAGGCAGCATTAACCTCTGTTCTCAACTCACCGTCACAAATGCAAAAACTGCTCGCGGCACTTGCGGCACAGTCTATCTCCCCCGAGGTTTTACCACCAGCGACTCAACCACATCACCAACATCTCATCGCGCCACCACCATATAGCAATAGCTTTCAACAGTCCACTCCCAGCATTAGTCCAGGCTCAGGAAATATTCATCCCAATGTCACCACACCACCACGATTACCCGCAGCATTTGACTATACGCCAGCTAACGCGTTGTCACCGTTTACGCTCTCGCTTCTTGGGGGCCCTTCAGATCCGGATCCATTCGCGCTTCAACAGCAAGATGACCGACTTCAAAAGTCCTACAAGACTACCACGGAGATCAACAACGACGTGGATGAGTTGCAAAACAACATCCAGTCGCTCATCCAGAGTCTGGGCATCGATCCCACGAGCCTGGATTCGGTTATCTCTCCCGCAGAAACTGTCGCAGGCATCGGGGTCGGGGGAGATACATCTGCGCCACTACCCGGGGGCGATGTGGACATGTTCTCGCCCACAAACATCGGTACCGGCCAGGACTTTGACTTTGATTCGTTCTTGATGGACATGCCGCGTACGAACGAGGAGGATGGCGACCTTGACAAGTTGGCGGAGAAACTGGACCCGTCGACCGTCGTTGTGTCCAACGTATCAGATTCGTCCAAGATCGGGAACGCGTCGTCGGAGCAATTACATGCCTTTTTGGACCAGGTGGTGTCGCAAGATGGGGGTGGGGGTGTCGGCGTTGGTGCGGGTGTGCCACAGCTACATGGGTCGCAAGCGTTTAAGGTGCCTGCTGGTGCTGCGAGTGGTGGGCTTGGGACTGTCTCTGGTGCGGGCGTGGGTGCGGGGGCGTCGTTGGGGGCAGGAACACGCGGACGGAAGCGCAAGTCGGATATGATCATGGACGGCGCATTTACCTCTGCGCCGCAGGAAGCGCAAGGGGCGACAACGACGGCGACTTCGATAACGGGCAACAAGAGCAAGCGCAAGAGGTAGACGCGAGAGGATATGGATTCATGGGATACCGGAGCGCGCAACGGTTTCGAACGAATACCTGCCGTCTATTGAATACGCAACAAAACAAAAAGGGAGGCAAGATGCGGGACTGGGGGACCGTGGAGATCACCTTGACCGTTTTGACGTTGGTGGGTGTGCGTGCGTGTATGGGGTCGAAATTGGCTGCTGTGAATAATGATGGGCGCGCCACTGTTTTATCGCACTCTAGTGTGTTTTCCTTGTTGTTATTAGTATACAGTCCACAGGTTTCGTCCTAGTATTTGTAGGTTATTTTAGTCCCCTGGATTGCCTTGTACTATACGAAAACCAGATAGAATATACACGAGCACTGGGTTTAACATTGACCTGTAGCTAGGAGGGGATTGGCACAAAACCCTGGAGGTGAAAGCAACCTCGATGATGTGGGATTCATCTGAGTTTTCATGAACTTCTTATAAACCCCTTATAAACCCCTTATATACACATTGTCCAATTCGTGTACAGTATTTCGTATGGGACCTATGATATAGACCCTTATAGGGTCACTTATGTACAGCATTTGTACTACCTGTTGTCTCTATCTTCATCACCAATATCCCTACTCCCAGTACCACTATCCCGTTTCCCTTCCCCTGTTTCACTATGACAGTCTTATTACTCCCTTTGATGTACCACCAGACCAGTTCCTTTCCATTCTTCCACAGGAACCACACTGCCCATCTTTGATCCCCATCTCACCTCATGTTTCTCCTGTCATACTTACTGGTTTCCTCGGGTAGTTCCAATTGGGAATGCTCAGGCCTCATAGCATGACTCAATTAGTCTACCATCACACATAGCTCAGTCTGTGCGTGATCCTGTAATCTACATAAACCTCTTTGCCATAGCACTAGCTCCCTAGCTAGTTCTACACAATTTACCACATATTTCCTGGCGTATATGTATCTCAAACTATAAGTCTTCAGGTTACTTCTAAGTACCTGCTACTAGTTCTTACATGCTTCACCTTCAGTCCCAGGACTACAGTGCAGTAGTGTCATAACACATTTCACAATGATTTCATGGAATATCAGGAAACTGATCAGGATATATCCATTACTACTGCTGTTGTGTCCAGCAGTGAAGCCATAGGGTCCAGAAAGGTCTTACTCTGGATTCCATCTCCTGACAGAATAAAGCAAACAATTCAATTGGATGATGCACTTCACATCCCTAACCTAACCAGACAACTGATATCCATTGGATCATTACTTCAGTCAAATCTTGGAGACAATTGAAGAACCTTACCATTTGGGATGGATCTACCCCAATTGTTTTGTTCAAACCCCAGAATTTCCACAATACAATGTTTGTAATCCAAGCATCATGAGCCTGCAGTAGCAATGCAACTGCCATCACTGTTGATATGAGCATTATGCACAAAATATGTGGACATCCTTCTCCAGAAGTACTGTCCAAGGCGCATAGCAATACCTGCAAATTTCCAGACATTGCTTCAATGAAGTCTGATGCCCTATGTCCAGGATGCAGACTTGGGAAGATGCTTACTGGACTTTTGCAGATAACAAGAAGCATGTGACTAAGCCCTTTGAGTTAATCCACTTAGATTTGAAATCCTTTCTGACAGAATCATACTGGAAGCATTGTTACAACCCAATGGTCACCTTACGACTACTATCCATTTTCCTTCCCTCCCACTCTGCTACCTCATTCACTGTTACAATTGTCCCATTTCTAGTTGCCTTTAGTGGACAGTATAGCTTTACCATTGGACCACTGTCTCCTTCAGTATTTCTCTCTTGATCTACTTGTACCACTATGTTGGTCCCCATTTCGCCTTGTGTTCCACACAAGGACCAACTGTTACAAACCAACTGTTACAACGCTACCGCACCGTAGGTTCTGGACCAAGGTGAAGCGTACAAAGATACTAGGAGCTGGCACTCAGAAGTAGCCAGGAGACTTAGGAGGGATTCCTATAAACCAGAAACTACACGGTATATTGCGTAGAACTAGCTGGGGAGCCAGTTCTACAAGGCAAGGGTTTATATAAGTTACAAGATCGCGCACAGAC
>JBBPNY010000278.1:0-25555 GCA_038091165.1 Rubroboletus pulcherrimus
GTGCGACCACGTCCTCCCCATTCGCCACTGGTCGGCGCCACGACGGACAACGGCAAAAGTATGGGCTTACCTGCGAAGGAGGCTGACTTTCCTGCACAACCTCCCCCTGAGCGCCACCCAATCCGCGTTTGGGAAGAGCAACCGACACCTCGTGAGACACCTCGACGCGTCTCGCCAGTACACATGCCAGACATCGTACATGGCCCCGCGGAAGGGCGTACCTGTTCGGGAGCAAGTGAAAGCGGGCATGGTGAGCGACCAGCCAAGGACGATTGGGAAACGGAGTTACGGCAGGATGTCGCGGAAGATGGTGTGTTGCCCTCTCCAATTCATCTTTTATTCGCGCTGGCTCAACACCATTTTCTCAGTGCCTATGCCTCCATCATCCACCTGCAAGGAGCCATCGCCACCTCGGTCCTTAACACTAGGACCTTTAGCGTCTGACTTGCGAACACCTAGCGAAGGAACCCGTTTCAATCTTCCGCCGTTATCACCGACTGCAATGCAGCCTCGGTCACCCGTACAGTCTGAACTTCAAGCACACCTTCCGCAAGCCTCGCTTCCGAACTCTTCCGCCCCACGTGCGTCAGCCTCTCCCGTCCTCGATCTTCACCTCAAAAATTTTGAGACCCAATCTGAGCTTCAGCCCAAACGTTCCGATACGCAGGTAGACGTGAGGACCAGTGTCCCGCTCACGTCCTCCCACCCCACCATTACCGAGCCATTATTAGACAAAGCAGAGCTGATGCCGGAGGTCATGGACACGGACGACATCCTCATGGCTAATCCACTTCCCCGCCAGCCGTCTCCGGAACTTGCTCAACCTGTGCTAACTAAGGAACCAGGGTCGTTTGAAATGTCATCGCATTCAGCCCATGCCCACGTTTCGCAGAGCACAAGTAGGAGCCCCTCGCAACAACCCCTCCCCATACTCTTACCCGCTAAAGACGAGCATAATGCACCTCCCGAAGACATACTGATATCCCCACTCATCCAGCCAGAGCCACCTTCTCGCCGGTCTCCCGAGCCAGAGTATACCTCCGAGCGAGAACCACCGGTTTCGGAGCAAACCTTGATGGATGTAGATGATGAACTTTTGAGTCTTGTCGAAGACCGTCCTGTTCGTGCTGTCCCTGCGACGCCAAAGGCGCAAATCGAGTCGAGGTTACCTCTGCCGACCACGGTAGGTCAGGGTACCGGCGCAGGCGCTGAACAGGGCTGGAGCGAGGCCACTGATGACCGTCCATCACTGGCGCGGTCTTCCCAGCCCGCTGCCAAAGGTCCCCCTCTTATGACAGACGAAGAGAAAGATCCAGCATCCATTCCCCTTCAAGCAGCACGCAATAAGAAAGCTGAAAAGGACAAGACCACTTTGGCTGCCGGTACAGCGACTGGAAGCAGAAAGAAAAAGGACGGAATGTCAAAAGTGCGTATATCGCGATTTATTACGCGACCGACCAGTCCTGAAGTTGCTCTCTCCGATCAGCCTGCCGCTAAACCAAAACAGCCTCCCAAACCACGAGCCAGGCCCGTTCCCAAATCTAAAGTTAGACCTAACATTGTGGATACCACTTCGAAAGGTAGCATCTCCAAAGGCGCAGTAAACGTTAATGCCCGGTCGCGCTCTACTTCTATCATCCCAGGCATTGTGGATGATGTTGTCCCAGAACCAGTGGCAGACGAAAGCGACAAAGAGGATGATAAACTCTACTGTGTATGCAAGACGCGGTATGACGAAGACCGAATGATGATTGCGTGTGATCGGTGAGTATCAGAATGGATCGGATCACAACGATTTGTATACAACTGAAACAATGACTTAGTTGTGACGAATGGTTCCATACATTGTGCGTCAACACGCCAGACCTAGAAATCGATCTCGTTGATCAATTCATATGTCCCCCGTGCATCCAAAGTGGGTATTTGCGGCCTTGTATGTTTAGTAATCTCTTGAGCTTATACGTGCTACCTCAGAGCATCCACATTTGCGGACGACGTGGAAACGGCGATGTCTCTTTGGACTCCAACACGAGAATCCTTCGTCACCCGAAGCATGTCACAAGCCGTCGCGTGGCGCGTTCTCAAAATATTGCTCTGACGACTGCGGCATAAAGTACATGCGAGCACGCATTGCACAATGGGAGAAATCGGGCGGTGCGCGTGGTCTATTATGGGAGAGTGTCAAGAATGCCGCAAAACGAGAAGGTGTGGTGGTCTGCGCCGAGACGAACGTGGCAGGTCCTCCTAGAATGATGGACGTTGACAACAACAACTTGGAGCGCAAACCTCTCAACTCTGCAGCGAAGCGAAGAGCCGAACGCGAGGTTGCTCGCCTAAACGCACGCCTCGAGGAGGTGGTCAAGGAACGCGAGTTCATGAAGCGTGAATTGGACATGGTGATGTGGCGCGAGAAAGTAGTGGAACTTGCTTCTGAGAGAGCAGAAAAAGTGGACGAGTGTGGATGGGATCAGAGACTCTGCTTTGGTGAGGAGGAATGGGCAGACTTTGGTCCGGAGGTGTTGGAGAGCTATGAGGAGGAGCGGGTGAAGGTAGAGTCGGGGGACGATGGCATGTCGCTCGATGCTGTCTCTGCCATGCATGGAGAGTGGTGGTGTACTGGCAAGAAGAAGTGCGAGCGTCACGCAGGGTAAGCCCCCGCCGGTGATTCCTTGTTCACCTGTTTGACGCTTTTCAGTTGGCAGAAGCTTCGTGCAGCAGAAGTCTCATTTGACAAAGAGACGAAAGAAGGGATTCTGCTCAAACTTACTACGCGCGAGCGCGAGATACGTAAATGCATTGAAGACATACTCTATCCACAACCAACCGGCACTTTGCAAGCTCCGTCGGAGTCCCCACACCCAGAAGTTCAGCTAAACGGGGCTGAGAAGTCCCCTTCCACTGGCCATGTTTCAGAAAAGGTGAAAAAAAGGTCATCGTAGCTACTGTACGTATAATGTACTATACCCTGTTGTTCCCGCATTGGACACTCCGCAGTGATATACTCGAAGTTACAACATGTCCCAATCTCTTTTTGCCTGTAGAACGCACAACCTGTCAAGGGAGATCAATGCAATAACCGTGTTCCCATCAATACCCATCTCCCTCGCCTCCTTCTTTACAGAACCCCTTCTGTTCGTACAAAACCTTTGCCTTGAAATCCTCGCGAACTTTCTTCTTGGCAATGTCGTTTTTGTGATATGGATCCAGAAATTGATAATCGACTTGTCGTAGCGGGACATCGTCCTCTTGATCGAGGTCCTGGGTAGACAAAGTAATCAGCAGACCATACGAAAACATGCTTACTGGCAGCCGTACGATTTCGCCCAATAATACTACATTCTCCCCCCGAATGAGGAAGAGGCCATGCCAGTGCTCCGCAAATGCGTTGCCATGGTATATCTGTTCGACGGTATCTTCAAGTACAAGGTTTGCTGTTGCCGAACGCTGAGAATCAGCAATAAAACCAGACATGTTTCACCAGCTCACCAAATTGATCGTAAGAGCGCAATACACCATGCAATTTTCGACCGTCTCTGAGGACCACCAGCATCTTTCCTAAGCCGGAGTATCATAAACGGGGCAAAGCAATTATGGAGATGGCTCAGGGTGTTGGTTGGTGTGGAGTTGACTCGGCAGACGTACTGTCCACACAATCTACCAGGGATCCCGATGTCGTGAATGGGATGAGTGAATCCATGAATCTCCCGTGCTGCTCCCAGGCAGCCAATAAGTAGAGAAAAAAGACAAAAGGAACGGCCAGTAATTATTTGGAGGGTGCTGATTTGCGTGCTGGAGAGGCTTCTCCACGTCCAAGATTAGCAGCTGTGAGGGGTCTTCTCGGAGAGCGCACAGCATATGACAACTGAAAGCTGTTGTCAGCAAGCTGATATGGCCGAGTCGTTAAGGCGAGTGATTTGAATTCCCATCATCACTTGGGCATTGCCCGCGTAGGTTCAAATCCTGCTGTCAGCGAATTTTTTTCGACTCATGATGAGTGGACTGTCAGTGATTCACTGACCCAATACCCACGATTTCATCCTTTCAAGATCATCACCATGATAGAGACGATTTATATTGCCAGGCATGGTAAGCCTCCCACCGCCCATATTCCTCTGTGAACCTGAGAGTGTCTTGCAGGCTTTAGAGCTAACTGGGTGACCTCAAACTGGTCAGTAGAGGGTTGTGGTACAACCGACATTTCACATAAAAATCATGCTATAGGACGACCCCGACAGGTCTCGCCAGAGATCCTCCTCTAGCTGCATACGGAGAAGTAAGAGAGCCAATTCTCTACCCCGCTATATAATCCTACATGCTACATCGCAGGCTCAAGCTGTAGAGTTGGCATCATACCTAAAGTCGCTCCCAAAGGACAAACAGCCAAGTGCAATCTTTAGTTCCCCATACTGTAAGCAGCTGCTTTTTATCGACCGGTCTATGAGCGACCGTACTGTGTATAGATCGTTGCCTTCAAACTTCCAAACCCGTCGCAGAACACTTGTCTCTACCGATCTACGTCGAGCACGGTCTGATCACCTCCGTGTGGCGCTTTCTGACTCCTGACAGACGCATGCAGGGTTATCGGAATGGTATTCTCCTGTTTCCCCGGGCACAGGCTTGCTTCCTCGGCCAAAGAGTGCCATCGAATTGCGAGCTATGCTACCCGAGATCAGTCTATCCTGGAATAGGGTGGAAATCGATCCTTCCTGGAGCTCTGTCTGGCTACCCCCTCGTAAGGGAGAAGACCTAGGAGGAATTCACGCCCGGATGTCCGACTTTCTCAGGTGCCTCATCCATCAGATCGACACACGATCGGACATGCGTCATCACAAGCACATTCTCCTTCTCTCCCATGCAGCACCCATCATCGCGATGTGCCGACATCTTCTTGCACAATCAGAGTTGCCGCTGCGAGTTGGCTGCTGCACGCTGTCTCAGTTTTCTCGCAAGCACGACACTACTGGCGGGAAAGAGGCCTCTCGGTGGGAAGCGGTATCGCTGGCCTCCTGTACCCATTTGACCAACCAAGCGTCCCTGAGGGACTGGGGATTCGAGGACATTGTGACTGATGACATCACTGGCAAGGTGTGTCCTCAGCCAAGATCCTGAAGAAAGCTTCTCAACGTCCGCGGATAGGTCGTCCATGACGTTGGAGTACCAGGTACAGAGGAGGAGGAGGACGACACATTTGGGCCACAGATATACTCCAGCATGCTATAAGTCATGAGGTTTAGAGTAAACGAGATGATGGCATACCCTGTTTGATGTGAGTATCATACGGAATAATCCCAGCGCTCGCCTTCTATTGCAGCAAATATGTTTACATTCTAGTCACATCTGACTACTGGCACATTCCGAAAGATCTCTACGGGAACGAGATATATGCGCTCGCGTAACTCACACTAGAGCCCGTAACACTGGTACACTTGCTGCTCTGTTCGTATCGTACGAACTGCAGTTTCGCTTTCTTACCCTCCTTCTCGATCTCGGAAAGCATACCAAGAAGCACGCCTATCGGTTTCCTCCCACAAATGGTGTTACCTGTTCGGTCGAGATACTCCAAGAATTTCGCGTGTGAATTTGCCGCAGGGGAGTCCCCTTCAGACAATGGCGACATGGTCAGAATGTCCAAGGCTTCCTGGTCTAGATCGCGTATTGAAGCGTAAATTGGTCTCTGGGATAAATTCTGGTGAGCGCCGTGGCTCTTGAGATAAGTGCCGGGTACGTCGCTGGGGAGTGGTTCTGGATAGTAAAAGGTGTATCCGTACGATCTACCCCTGTAGATAATCAGTTAGGGAAATCGCTGGAATAAGAACAACTCACCAATGGCAGAAATCGCTTGAAATGACGAAGAAGTTTTCCGGATCAGCAAAATAAGACGCGAGGATATTTCCATAGATTTTCTGCTGGGAATGGTTGATAGAACCAACAAGAATTGGCACTACTGTGATATCGGAGCTAGCACGACACGTGTTAGTGGGATAAAGGAGTTGGGCGAATAACCGACTCTTTAAATATCTGATACACGTATGGGAGATGCATCTCGATGCTATGCTCGTCCCTGTCCGTGCCAATTGACATGGTTCCGAATTTGCCCGTGCTCTTCAGGTCTCCTATAACTGGGGAGGTAGTCACGTTCTGCCCCATCCAATGGAATTTCCTCGCAGCTACTCACTTTCCTTGTCAAGACGTAGCTTTCCCAAAGGCGTGACATAATAATCACAGCCAGAGAGATCGCAGCGGTTCAGATGGACGTGATGTGCAGGACCAAGAATGAAGACCCGCTTACTTCGGTGATACGAATGAGATTGGTGTCGTCCAAGTTTGAGGGGACTCACATTCCTTTTGTATCTATGCATCTATATGCCCAAGCGGCAGCGCGTCCTGACCACATGTAGCCAGCGTGTCTGGAGATCGTGTGGTCAGATACCAGCTGGATAAGACGGTAGTGCAAACGAACGGAGCAATGATCGCTCTGCACCCCGCAATGGGAGGCGTGAAATCTTGTTCGTTTGTCGATTGCACGGCTGCTAGCCATCCACCCAACTGCTCGCCTAACACCTGGGCTATGACGAATCATTTGTGGGGTGAAGAGCCATCCAAGTGCTGCACGAGATTTACCATCACTTTCGTACCAGGATCCAGCGTGCTCCGCAGGTCTGCACACGGACAGAGGTGGTTAGATGGGGAGTCGAGTCGAGAGACGTACTTGCCTTGTGTTACTCATGTTCTCCTGCGGCGACAGCGAACGTGCAGGTCTGCGGAAGAAGTGTAACAGAGTTGACTGCATTAGGAAAGTTGGTGTAGGTACAATCGAATTCCAAAGACTGGGGAAATGCACGGCGGGACAAGTCATAAAGTATGATGCTTTTTAATTAGAGCATACTCGCACTTGGCTACTTCCAGCATATGGAATGGATACATGTGACAAGAGAAAACACGACAGCAAACTACTCCTCTGACCGCAGACGTGCAGCAGGGTTTGTCACCTTGACGCCAAGAGCCTTGGCCCTTTGATGGAGAGATGTCACCCAGTGATCAGGAGTTGAGAAGGGGAGTAACGTACCGCTCGAGAATAAGGGTACGGTTTCGGCTGCTAACATTGTGTGCGATCTCTGCAGCGTAGCTTTTGTTGTGCATGAGAAGAATGTCCACCTCCTTGATATTGCTGACAAGGAACTTCTTGTAGCCATTGGGAAGTAGGTGACGGGTCTATGGCAGGGAGACATAGCCTGACGTCGACTCGGGAGAAGAGTATGTTACCTTTTTGTTGCTCCCGTAGCCAATCTTGGGCATCGGAAGCTGCCCCTTGAAACGGCGCCTCACTCTGTTGTCGATACCCTTTGGTTTTCGCCATGCTTCTTTGACACTGTGGTAACGATCGGACTGGTGGCGCCTGTGTGGGAGGATAAGAGACTGCACGGAAGTCATGAGGGATCCACGGACTTGAATGATTTGGTGCGCTTTTTGACGATAGGGATCTTGACGGCCATGGCGAACTGAGGAGAGGTGTCAGTACAGAGTCAACTTTGGATGTTTAAGGGGGAGCGCAAGGACTACATCATCCGTTCATCCAACGATGCATCCACCCTCAGCGTCTCTTTCCGGGACTCGAAACGCTCGAAACATGATATGATGTCCATTTTGAGTTCCTGGGGGAGCGTACTCACAATTTCTGAGCTGGAGGAGGACGATGTGGGGTTGGGCACGACAGTGACAACTCCCTGGTATGAGGAGGAAGGGACAAATACACGTCAACACTCGTGGCTGTGTCTAGATCCCTACTTGGCAGCACTTGTAGACTCGTTCCCCGGAAGTTCGCTGCGGGCGATTATCAGTACGTTCGACCAGTCTTTGCTGCAAATGCGGCCCTCCCACTGCTCACACAACTTGTCCAGGAGCACAGTCGCTGTGACCGCCGTGTGAACGGACATAATCGGCAGCGTCACAAGTAAAGCCATCAACGATTGGCCGTCCCTGCCTAAAAGTTTTATTCGCACGTTCGACCGCTCAATCAGCCAGATCCCGCTCTCCCGTTTAGTCCCAAATTTCATGCTCGCAGAGTCCGCTTTTGACCTCACTTTCGATGATGATGACTGGCTTGCTCCTGCCCCGCCCATGCTTCACAGGGCAGCTAGTGTAGGCAACAGCTGGGGTGTCACCTGCATTGGACGTGGCTTCGACTGGAACTCCAACGATGACCATCCTCCAAGTCCGTCTTCCACCAGCCCCTCTCCCGACAACAAAAACCAGTCATCCGTCCCTGATCTCTCAAAGTGCACACCTATAAAACCTCCAGTTGCACTTCGACGGTCACCTCCAATATCCGTAGTCACTACTCACGCAATCAAGTCGCAGACCCTTGTCCCCGAACCTGACATCCAGCCTTCGTCACAATTGACAGACTCGCCAATCTCCGGCTCACCTTTGCGCATCCATCCATATTCCCCACTCGAATCTTTCCAGCCATATGTCCCTTTTCAATCGAATACACCCGAAGTCAATCGTCCACTACCATCACGTTCCCCGACTCTTTCGCGTCCTCGCAGGCGGTCTTCTCAGCAGCGCGTCTCTCTAATCGCTGGCCGTGTATCAATCGCTCCGATTGAGCCACCTTCGCCACCCCCAGCCATGCCACAAATTCTCCGTCGATCTGGCAGTACTGGAAATGTGTTGTCGTCTGTCTTCAGCACCAGACCTCCAACCCCGACATCCGATCGACAGATGCTTCCAGATGGAAAAACGATTTCGGATTTTTTTATCGAGCGAGAAATCGGTCGAGGTGCATACGGCTTGGTCAAAAGAGCTCGGGAGTATAAATCGGATGGCACTCTTGGGGTGAGGAGTTAGTTCTTTCACTCCACGAATACCAGCCCTCATCTTGTAGCAGCCGCCTTTGGTCATCAAGCAGATAATCAAATCGCGTATTCTTGCCGATTGCTGGAAACGGCACCATGAATACGGAACTATACCAATAGAAATATATGTCATGTCTCTCATATCCGCCGTGTCATACACACTCCCTCCTCCTCGTCCATGGGGTCCGAGACGACATCGTCGCTCGTTATTATCAGCATGTACCCTCGAATCAGATTCCTATTGGCAGGAGGGCAAAGTAGTCAAGGGTCACCCGAATATCTGCCCTCTACTAGACTTTTTCGAAGATAATCATTACTACTACCTCGTCCTACCATCGACATCTCCTGAACATCTTCCAAACGAACCCCGCCCTCCGACAGATCTTTTTGATCTGGTCGAGGCATATCCAGAAGGCCTTCCCCCCGCCTCCATTCGCAGCTATCTCGGCCAGCTGGCCGATGCTCTCTGTTTTCTGCACGACCGTGGGATGGGTAAGTGCTGCGCCGATGCTCATACAATGAATATTTGACAGATATGCGCAGTTCACCGTGACGTGAAAGACGAGAATGTAGTCCTTGGCCCAGATGGCCTATGCGTTCTGATAGATTTTGGTAGCTCAGGACTGATCAAGAATACTGGTTGGGATACGTTTAGCGGGACGTAAGTCTCCTGCTTTCTCAAACCCCTATCTGTCCTGAATATGAACTTCTCTGGCAAGGCTGGATTACGCCGGACCAGAGATTCTACGAGGCGAACGATATTATGGAAAGGAGCAAGACGTCTGGGCGTTTGGGGTCGTGGCCTACGTTCTCCTGATTGGGGAATGCCCATTTCTAACTGCAGCTGAAGCACAGGAGGGCTTAAAGTCCCCATTTGCGAATGCGTCGATCGCGTTAGACGAACGCTGTGGTGATGACAAGGCAAATGAGGGGGAGGACGGGGACGGAGGGGGTGCCCTCGGGGACGCTTCAGCACTCGTGAGGGCGTGTTTGCAGGTGGAAGTCGACGCAAGACCGACGTTTGAAAGCATTCTCCGGTGTCGTTTTCTGAGTGGTCACGACGGCTGGGGGAAGAAGAAACCATACGGAAATCAACTACAAATCTCCCCACAACCGAGTGCATTCCCTGCACGTGTCACCTAATCGAGAGGAACGAGGTTGAGGTCTGGCAGCAAGACTCGCAAGGCTTGCTTGTTATGGTATGTAGCGCCTGGCATCTGCTGTTACGTCTTTATCTATCACTAGCCGTCTCACCGTGTCAAGCATTGATCAGCGACAAAGTGTCTTGTCGCTGTCAGCATTGTTGCTAGGAGAGCTACACGTATCAATACCTGTAACAACTGGAAGAATAGGAGAACTATATCCAGACCGATGATACCCAGGAGGACTGGTCAGTCTCCGTGGGAGCCACGGAGTTTCAATTCGGCGTGGCCGGTGCCGGGCGGAGTTGACGGCACTGATCAGTTTATCAGCGACATCGAATCACATCGATTTTTGAATCGATAAAAATTTTCGGAGCGGAAGGGTATAACTATCAGCAAACATCTCTCGTCTCTTTCTTTCTTTCGTACCACCACATCCTCTCCCTTCTTCACTTTTCTTTTCTTTCATTTCTGTACACATAAGTGAGTATCATCCTGTTCGTCTCTCCATCTACACTCCTCCTTTGGTCACCGATTCTTATCTACGCCGTCGTCCTTGTCGCTCGCCGTTACTGATCTTTGCGATGAGCATCTCTGAGATTCCATACTCATCTCCTGCATGTAGAAACTCATCAAAATGGGAAAGGAAAAGACCCACATTAACGTCGTTGGTGAGTAGCGTCTCCTGCCATCGCTAAACCCACTGATCGAGTCATCGCAGTCATTGGTCATGTCGATTCCGGCAAATCGACCACTACTGGTCACTTGATCTACAAATGCGGTGGTATCGACAAGCGTACCATTGAAAAGTTCGAGAAGGAAGCCGCTGAACTCGGAAAGGGTTCCTTCAAGTACGGTGAGGCATCAATCAGTTGTGATCGATGCGGCAGCTCGCTGATGAAATGTCTAGCATGGGTGCTCGACAAGCTCAAGGCTGAGCGTGAGCGTGGTATCACTATTGACATTGCCCTCTGGAAATTCGAGACACCCAAGTACATGGTCACCGTATGTCATTGCTCTTCAAACACGTAGCGGATATATACTCACGCAGAACATAAAGGTCATTGACGCCCCTGGACACCGTGACTTTATCAAAAACATGATCACCGGTACCTCCCAGGCTGATTGTGCCGTCCTCATTATCGCCGGTGGTACCGGTGAGTTCGAGGCTGGTATCTCCAAGGACGGTCAGACCCGTGAACACGCCCTTCTGGCGTTTACCCTTGGTGTGCGTCAGCTCATCGTCGCTGTAAACAAGATGGACACGACCAAGGTGCGTTGTACATTCTCTTGAAAACAATGTGGTTTGACGTGTCGCCAATAGTGGAGCGAGGACCGCTTCAACGAAATCATCAAGGAAACATCGACCTTCATTAAGAAGGTCGGCTACAACCCCAAGGCCGTCGCTTTCGTGCCCATCTCTGGTTGGCATGGTGACAACATGCTGGAGGAGTCCCCCAAGTAAGCATTATGTTATCAGATTGATTTCTAGTATTCTCAAAGCGCCGACATAGCATGCCCTGGTACAAGGGCTGGACCAAGGAGACCAAGGGTGGTGTCGTCAAGGGAAAGACCCTCCTCGATGCCATCGATGCCATCGAGCCTCCTGTTCGTCCCTCCGACAAACCCCTTCGCCTTCCTCTCCAGGATGTCTACAAGATCGGTGGAATCGGAACAGTGCCTGTTGGTCGTGTTGAAACTGGTGTTATCAAGGCTGGCATGATCGTTACTTTCGCGCCTTCAAGTGTGACCACTGAAGTCAAGTCCGTTGAAATGCACCACGAGCAACTTGTTGAGGGTGTCCCTGGTGACAACGTCGGTTTCAACGTCAAGTATGTCGTTTACTCCCGAGACTATTGTCACCCCACTAACCTGTTTGCAGGAACGTGTCGGTCAAAGATATCCGTCGTGGGAACGTCGCTTCTGACTCTAAGAATGACCCCGCAAAGGAAGCTGCTTCCTTCAATGCTCAGGTCATCGTCCTCAACCACCCCGGTCAGATTGGTGCTGGTTACGCCCCAGTGCTTGACTGTCACACTGCCCACATCGCCTGCAAATTTGCCGAGCTCATTGAGAAGATTGATCGTCGGAGTGGCAAGTCACTTGAGCAGGCACCGAAGTTTGTCAAGTCAGGTGATGCTTGCATTGTCAAACTTGTTCCTTCCAAGCCCATGTGTGTCGAGTCGTACAACGAGTACCCACCTTTGGGTCGGTTCGCCGTTCGTGACATGAGACAGACCGTCGCCGTCGGTGTCATCAAATCTGTTGAGAAGACCGAAAAGTCTGGCAAAGGTGAGGCTCTCAACATTTAGTGTCGCCAAGCATACTCATTCTTCCCCCAGTTACCAAGTCCGCTGAGAAGGCCGCCAAGAAGAAGTAAATAGATGTAGAATTTACTGTATCCTTCTTTCTTTCCGGCTCTCTCGTGCTCTGTTTCCTTAGCTTCTTATGATGTGCATACCTGCGATGTCCCTTTTATCACGCGCTGTCTGTACGAACATTGATGAAGACAAGTGCATTAGGTCATGCCAAATGACTGCCGGTTGCTCGATATTGCAACACTTCGATAGGATCAGAATATCAATATTTCCTGAGCAAAAGATGTTCATCGACGGAATCAACACCCACAACAAGCACCCCTCTCCAGTCATATAAACAAGATGACAGGAGCTACTAGCTGTTCTGTCAGAGGAGTGATGGATGTTTCAATTCCAGAGGCCAAGGCGACCACTGTCGTTCGCGCGGTCTTGACAGGCGAACGTGCGTCCTCTTGGGGCTTTAAACGCCGTAACGTTGTGTGAATACCTGCCCAACTCTTCATCCAGGTAAACGATGGTTGAACCCAAGGCAATCTTCCGCACGTACAGGCCTGACGATGAAAAATTTGTCAAGTTCACGCTCGGGCTGGCCGCTATGGAAGGACTTGCGGTAGCCAACAGACGAGGTAGACTCAAGTTTCCCCCCCAAAAAAAAAAACAAGGCCGCAGACTGATCGCTATGCAGCCGCATTTCATCCATTGACCCTGAGCTTATGGGTCGGATTGTCATGTATCATGATTCAGTTACTGAATTGGTGGCCGAAGCCAGAGTATGGCTGGTTGGGATTGTTGTTGCCACTGCCAGCTTTCGGTTGTTGGGGCGTTCCGATATTGTTCGCGATCGATTGGTACGGACCTGCTCTTGAATGACATACATGAACTTATGCTGTCTTGTCCTCCAGGTTCAATCGACCATACTTTGAAGATCCTGCATCCGACCTCATGCATAGGCCTGATTTCGCAAACCTGCAGAAATACTATGCTCGCTCACCCTCTTCGGGTATTTTCATCCTTGAATACGCTAACAAGTTCGTTGGCCTCGTTGCCATCGACGCCTCGAGGGATTCGCAATCGGAGCAGGGCTTTGTGAAGAAAAATGAACAAGGCCCCATTCTTGCAGACAAGATCGAAAATTTTTACTCCACTGGCACATCTTCGGTTGCAACCATCCGACACTTCTTCGTGGAGGAGCGCTTTCGCAAGTCCAACGTACAGCAGGACATCCTAGCGTTCGCAGCCCGCCACGTTTTTACGACGGCACAGGATGTCAAGGTCCTCAAAGCCTCCGCTACTCCCCTTCTTGGCTATAAATATGACTCCTTGCGTGAATTGGGATTCTCGGTAGAGAAACAGGTCGGTAAGCTTGGCATTCTCGGCTGGAGAGTGGACGCAATGAGCCTGGAGAGAGCCCGATGGGAGAGGGATCGGAGCAAGGAGTCGTCTAGTTAATACGTGATATTGTGATTGCTCAACGAGCTCTTTTCTTGGTGTAAAACCTGGTCTTGAACCACTCGCAACGCACGATGGCACTTCTCTCTTCCATCGTCGCCGACCCAAGCGCCTCGTGCCCACACCAGCCTTTGATACTCGTTCAATCCTCTGCTTCACAGACGTGCGTGCCTGTGCTCCGCAGCCTTATCCAGCCCGCGAAACGTCCGGCGCAAACCTTGTTGCTCTGTTTCCTTTACCCTCCAACATCGCTGATCGCAGACTGGCCAAACACCTCGAATAGCTCACTTAAGGTGTTTGACTACACTGAACAAGTTCCTGGATATGACGAAACGCGGGATCCACGCGATGAGATTCTGGCCGCCGTTCGTTCAGGTCGGTAATTTCTCGAGGGGGAAGACAAGCGGTGCTCATCGCGAACAGTTCCCCCAGGATCACTTCATGTGATCATAGACTCTGTCGACACCCTTGCTACAGATCTCGCATCAAACTCTCAGACGTACAAGTTTATCAAGTCCCTTCTTAGCCTGATCACCTCCCGTTCGCGTGTGTAGTATCCGTACGGGTGCATCCTACATTTTTTCTCACCGTGTTCGCCACAGAGCCGTCTGTGTTGATTCTGCATCTTCTTCCTTGTCCTTTACTGCCAATATTGACACAGACCCACCTCTCGGCAACTCTGACACACATCATTGCTCACCCTCCGTCTCTGCTTACCCACCTCGCATCATCGTACCTCGCGCCCCTGCCACCTGCTGGGCCAGCTGAAAAGTTTTGGACCGTCTTTATTCCAGTTTCCGAACGTGTCCATGAAAGTGAGGCTCTCGTCTATGGGCCTGGGGGGAGTGGTACATGTTCTGGAGGAGGGGCAGATCTCCCAGAGTTTGTTGTCGAGCTGATAGTCAGAGGCATAGCCGCAGAGGGACGTAAGCGAGAGATCGAGCGGACAATTGAAGCATGGAGTGGTATCAGTCCTGAGCACCTTCAGAAGCTGGATAGCTTAAAGAGCATTTGGCCTCGAAGCATGTCCCTTGATGAGGTTTGTTGCTTCGTTCTGGAGCCGACCATTGTCTAACCAAGACCTCAGAAGCCACTTGATACGACACAGACTTTATCCTTCAATCTAAAACTTACTCCATCCCAGGAGAAATCAAGAGCACAAGTCCCACTGCCTTACGCTCACGAAGGTCAGACCTCTCTCGTGTGTAACTACAGATGTAAATGCCGCATTGCAGGTAAACCTATATCTTCAGTGCCCTCTATGAGAGGAGCAATTTTCTATGAACCAGACTCAGCTGATGACATTGACGATGATGATCCTGACGAAGATCTCGATATCTAGTCAAGGTAGCGACTGTCGTATTTTGCAGTTGAGAACTACGACTAATCAAATCGGTGATCTGGTAAACTTGGAGGCTTTATGGACTCATTACTTGGGACCGTCTCTGCTTCTTACCCTCAATTTAACCATCAACTTTCCGCTCTCCAAGATAAAGTAGTCCTTCAGGGATTCCATCCAAGTCTTTGAATCGAAGCTGCCATCAAATTTCACGTCGAAATGCATGATGAACAAGGATATAACTGCCCTCAGTTCGAGCATCGCCAGGGGCTTGCTTGCACAGTTTGCTGGCCCCATGAAAAATAGTATGAAGGCGCTATGGTCCAGCACAAACTCTTGCGAACCAAGGGCCTCCAAAATCCATTGATCTGGAAAGAAGTACCTCGGGTCACGATGCAGAACGTAAGGAGGTACCTGGATATGAGTACCCTCTTTGATGTAGCTGGACAACGTGTGAGATACGAGAGTTATAAAGCTTGGCTAGACCGTACTGAGTACCTATCAGCTTGCCTTTCGTACCTCTGACGGGTGCACGCTGTAGTGTCGTTAGGGCAGGAGGCTGGAGACGCAGAACTTCATTTCTGACGTGACCGTATAAAGATGAAGGATCAACGTCCTTCACTCACAGAATTGGACGAATACACACATCACTGCATTTAAAAGAGGGAGACTGGGCGCAAGATTTCTGTCGGGGGGGAACGTTGCATCTATCTCCTCACGTAAACGTGCGTAGTATGTTGGGTTCGTGAGGAGATTAAATACAGTGTTTCTTAAGACTGTAGCAGTTGTGTCTGCACCTGCCACGATGGCGAGAAGTGAGTTTGAGAAAATGAATGGGAAGGGCGATTCCCGCGAATCAGCGTGGTATGCAGCGATCTGGATCCAGCACTCAGTGAAACATGACCGCAGCAGACATAGGACCCTTTTACCAAGTGGTAAAAAAGATCCTTCCTATCTGGCTCTTGACCATATCTTATTTTTTGGCCCGTTAGAAACCAAACGATCCAAAGGCACGCATTGGTGCTCCGAAGTAAGGGAGGTTGCGCAACACGCGCGAAAACCATGGGACGGCTGGGCACAGAGAAGCATAGCTGGGGAAGTGGTGAGAGAATAATGACATTGACTGACTAGATCGACCTTGACATGTTGGGAAAGAGTTGTTCACTAGTACATCACCATCCCCCCGAAACTTGAGTGGCCGTGCTTGGGTTGAGAATGATTAAAAAGATGGCGGACTCAAGTCGGAGGCAACATTTTGCTAAGGAAATCGTGTCCTAGCTGCGCTCTAATAGTATCCAAGTAACATGAAACAGGCCCGCACTCAAAGTACTCAAGCACAGTGCTGTACACTTGTCAACTGATGGGCTGAAAAGGACCGCATCTAACTGGACAAGCCCCGATATGACAACGAGAGCACTCCAAATCTATCTTGGCGAACATCAGGGTTGCTTCTGGTGAGCTGCAGTGTCATCATGATGCGCCGGGGCCCCGGGGTTGTAGTAAAAAGCTCGACGAGAGTCGAGTGCCGAGCAAACTATCTGCTGGTAAAACCTGGTATGAGTAAGTGGCCGTGTCTTTGCTGTGGTTCATGACGCCTAATCGTTGCCTTGAATGGTCAAAATTTGAACCCGACCCTCGATACGTGCAGTGCACCATGAGGCGGTAACTTATGTGCTACTTAATCGCATCTAATCTGCAGCCGCGTGCTCTGCACGCAACTACTTTCTACGTTCTTTTTCCTCCCTGAGCATGATTCGAGTACTAAGACTCGTTGCACAGGATGACAACCGGCGTCAATGTCACGCGCTCAGTTTTAGCTTTATTGCCCAATGTTCCTCCAGTCTTGCAATTATCGCCTTCGGTTCCCGCAATAGCACTTACGAGCGCGATGGCATGCCATGTCTTTCGGAATCTCAAGTCGGAGGTATTGCAAAAAACAGAAGTTGGAATCACGTTGCAATTTGCGGACAGAGAGCGTGCCAATGCTCATCGATGCATCTGTCAAAGAACAGAGATGTTGCGTCCGCGGAATCTGGTTTGGAACAATGCTGACGACGATTGGTGTGAGGTTCGGGAACATGAGCCAATGATCGGTATCTATCACACGTTTATTGTAGCGTTGCGACATGTATGTACCACTATCTACCACGGACGAAGCACGCGGATGGGCCGAAGCTACTTGACCAGATACCAATACAAAACGAGGGGACAGTCATGGAGCGTGCACAAAAAGATGCAATGTGCGTGATGGGTAGGCGTAAGAACATCGCGGAGTGATTGAAACCTTCAAAATGTAGATGCAAGGGATGACGTGCTGTCTGGAGGACTAGCTTCATGAAAATGAATTAGTCGAGACTGTCGACGCGTGCTCAAGACATAAAACAAACGTTTTCGCGGACAAAAAATTGCAAGTGCAAGTTAAGGATGGTTGGGCAGACATTGAGCTAAGATCTCTTTATGGTCGAAAGCGCCGCAAGAGAAAGACGACGGAGAGCATTCCTGTTGCTACCCCCTTGTCTAAAACCCGATTCGGTCATGCTGGTGGTGGAAAGCTCAATCGTGCTTGCCTGAACCGCAGAGGAGTATTCAGAGATCGTCCGTGACCTTACGTGCTCCTGTCTCGTAGGACCATGAGGGACGGGTGCTGGTGGACGAACGTCATATGGCGGCGGAGGGGCAGTGATCAAGATTACGCTTCCATTCTCGCTGTCTTGACTTGTGACAACCCTGAAGCTGACGCCTCTGTCCATGCTACCGCGATGCTTGTTAACGCTCTGGCGCGTGACAAGTTGTTTGACGCGTCCGCCAAATATTTTGGCGTGTTTTATGATGGTTTGGGATTTTGAGACGCGGGGGACGCGAGGAGAAAGCTGATGAGAAGGCAGCTGATGAGAAGGCAAGGATGGATAAATGGTGGCTGTCTCTGGCATGAGCTCTCCCAACCGGGAATTAGAATTATGAACATCCTCGGAGAGTGGTGAGTGAGGTTCTTCGGATCGAGGGATCCCAGGCGTCACACTCTCACGCCATGCCTGCAAGCTGTTCAGTGTCGACGGAAAAGTGTCCGTACCCGTGGGCTTCAGAACCAGACGTGCCGGTGAAGAAGACGGAGTGGACATGGTGTACGGGTACGGTGACAGCGCAGGGGGTAACGATGCCGGTGATCTGGCCAGAGAGCCTGAGGTAGGCAAGTTGTACGCCAAGATGGAGGAAACTTGTGAAGAAGGGGATACTGCACTCGGGCTCAGTGCTGGTGTCGAGGCAGGGCTGCTCTCCGTATCAACCGAAGTAATACCAAGTAGGTTGTGCCGGAATATGCGGTCTGTCTCCGTGTGACCTCCGAGATCGCTGAGCCAAGTAGATGAAGAAACCTGCCAGGGACGAGGATTCTCTGACTTGGTCCCGTTAGATCCACTACGTATCGGCTCATCCGTGGCGGCAGATGTGGCAAGGGGCGATACACGGATTGCTGTCTCAATGTCCACATCTTCCAAATGGGGAGTGGGGGGCATTAACAAGAACTGGCTTGAAGTTGGCGAGGCAAAGTCGGCGACAGCGGTGTCTCGTGAACACGATGGCAGGACCGGAGCTGGCGTTGGCGGGGCGGACAGGGTCTGGTTCACGAGTTCTTGCGTATCGCTGAACGTGAAGCACGACGACGAGACAGGAGTCGGAAGGGAAAGTGGTGTAATTGGAAGTGTCAGATCGGTGCTAAAGGGGCAATATTCTGTGGGGGGGACGATGATTCGCAGCGGGGGGGGCTTCTTAACGAGGTGAGTTGCAGAGCCGCCGGAACAGGAGGGAGAGGGTCTATGCAATTCCTCAAACGAGTCGCCTCGATGGTCCATGACCTGGAGGATGGGGAATGAGAAGTAGAGAAACTTGGAGAATTAATACCGCCAACAACGGCTTCGTTGGCGAGCTCACAGTTGGGGCGTGGCACGCTGGAAGCTGCAGAGGGTCGAGCGCTGAGCACTCGATATAAAGATATGCGAACGAACGTACGGGAGACTCTGGCCAAGCACCCGGGAATTGCTTCTCTGGTGTGCACGGCATCAAGATTGCAATTCAACGAGACAGACCACGACAAGCCGAGAAGAGAGTCGAATCCACAAACCTCGCGAGTCGCCCTTGAGCTTTATACTCGAATCGAGAACGACCGTTTCCAGAGCGGACACAGAATCTCATCAAGATTAGTATGGAAGCATCCAAAGGAGACATTAGCTTCTATGTGGTATCGCCATGCTACAGATTCCCTCTAACTGCTGCATCCACACTCTGCGCAAAGTATTCAATGTTGCTGCTATTCAGTCCAGCCATTGAGATGCGGCCATCCATTGTCATGTAAACATGGGCTTTTTCAGCGAGAGCCTTGCATTGTTCAGTCTGGAGCCCAGTGAAACTACGCCATATGCGACATAAGCAACGTCGGGGCGGACATTGAGAGGCACACACCTGAACATGCCGATCTGGCTCTTGATATGTCCCCATTGTCCTGGAGTCTGGAAGCCGTTGGTTAAGAGTTCGTACAGCCTTTCTCTCATGCTTATAATGCGATCTGCCATGCCCTTGACTTCGCTCTCCCATTCTTGATAAATCTGGGGGTCTGACAGAATCGTGCTGGCGATATGGGCACCATGCAAGGGTGGGTTCGAGTACATGGGGCGCACGATAATCTTGAGTTGACTTTCAACGCGTTTCTTCTCTTCCTCGCTCGTAGTGGTGAGTGAGAAAGCGCCAACGCGCTCGCCATAGAGTCCCATGTTCTTGGCAAACGACTGGCAGAGCGCTATGTTGTGGCCTTGTGAAACAAAGTGACGAACGGCAAAGGCGTCCCGTGTCGTCGAGCCAGAAGCAAAGCCCTGGTATGCCATGTCAAAGAACGGGAAAAGCTTCTTTTCGGCGAGGAGTTCAGAGAGCTCCTTCCATTGTGCCTGCGTAGGATCAACCCCAGTGGGATTGTGTGCACAGGCATGCAAAAGCACGATAGCACCTTCTGGGGCGTTCTGGAGACTGCATGAGGAAAGGTGACACATTTGTAATCTACACGCACTGTCAAGTCCTCCTTCAGGCCGTTAAAGTCAAGGCCGACTGTCTTCCTGTCAAAGTATCTGTATGAGCGAACTTCCAGGCCAGAGTCCTTGAACAAGGGAATATGGTTCCCCCAGGTGGGAGTGGGGAGATAAATAATTCTAGCGCCAGGGTAATGCCTCGCCAGGAAAGCGCCGCCAATCCTAAGGGCACCGGTTCCGGAGATGGATTGGGTCACTGCAATCTGTTATATATCGGAGTTAGTGCGATTCAAAGGTGGACTAGAACAGGTGAAACGGACCGCCTTTTGGTTTAGTGGTACACTGTCGGCGCCGTAGGCGAGCTTTGCAGCGTTTTGAGTGAGGGTGGCGAGACCAGTAATAGGAAGATACTCCTTGTCCAGCTTTGCAAGGGCCATCTTTTCTTCCGCCTGTGGCGCGCCGGGTGGTTACCTGAGCGTTAACGGGCGCGGCGTCAAGCAAAGGGGGGAAATACCTTCTTGACGGCGTTCAGGACATAAGGTTTGCCGTTTTCATCCCTGTAGGCACCGACACCCAAGTTGATCTTGCGTGAGTCTTTGTCCGCTTTGAAAGCCTCGGTGATACCTAGCAAAAAAAATGAATGGGCAGACGATAACGGAGGGTCGTACTGACCCAGGATTGGATCGGGAGGGCCAGCAGGGACGGCGGACCAGGTCGACAGGGGAGCTGCAGTACGGAGGACAGCTGGAGCACGACGGGCAGAGTTAATGGCCAGCATCGTGTCGGGTAAGGAATAGAGAACTTGGTCGCTTGTGCAGAGCCACCTTTTTCTCGGGATAGCATTCGGAATCGCCCGATGCCGCCCTGAGCTTAGTAGCGCATGTTGCACAGGCTACGGCGACTTCGCCCGTCAAAGTCACGGAGCACGACGAATACTGGGGGGATCTCGGGCAATTTATATTAATCACTCGACAGCGTCTTGCGCGTTCTTGGCCACTTCCAAGGGAATATCCAGAGCAGAGACCTTAACCTTAAAATAGGGTCTGTATCTCCAAAGTTTGATAAGATCAGATTCTGACTCGTTTAACTTTGCCCAAGTGACTATCATGACTGGAGCGGTCGAGGACGTGAACCAGACAGACGATCATCCAAGTAAAGAAGTGTACGTACGCTGTTTTTCATCCCTGACCATGTTGCTGAATGAGTGTCAGTAGAGGTGCAGCCGATGGCAACCCAGAAAGGTGAGCATAGAGCGCTTCTAGTCGATCCCTCCTAGACTCGCTCCTCAGACCTGAAGGAGGCGATGGCCCAACAAAAAGTGCGCTGAAGAAGGCCGCCAAGGAAGCCGAGAAAGCAAAAAAGAAAGCCGAGAAAGTAGCAAAAGCCAAGGAGTTGGAACAGGCTCGGGCGGCTGCAGACGAGGTTTTTTCCACTTTCTTCCGAGTGAGCTTGCTCTCAAATCTCACCTGCAGGATTATGCGGCCAACAAATACGGCAAGCTCCCATTGCATCAGAGTCAATCGCGACCAGGCCGCAAACGCACTGACATATCCACCTTGAGT
This sequence comes from Rubroboletus pulcherrimus, assembly GCA_038091165.1. Classification (NCBI taxonomy): domain Eukaryota; kingdom Fungi; phylum Basidiomycota; class Agaricomycetes; order Boletales; family Boletaceae; genus Rubroboletus; species Rubroboletus pulcherrimus. The sequence goes on from JBBPNY010000278.1 coordinate 21,681, forward strand.
GCTCAGAACCATGGCGAACAGGTGTTCATCAGAGCTCGTATCCAGACCTCGCGTCTTCAAGGGAACAAAATGGTTTTCCTCAATTTACGCCAATGCACGAACACTGTCCAGGCATTAACGCAAGTCACCGAGGGTCAAGTCAGCAAACATATGGTTAAGTGGGCTGGTTCATTAGCTGTCGAGAGCATCGTTCTCGTCGAGGGCATCGTGAAGAAGAGTCCCGAACTTATCAAGAGCGCGACAGTAGATGACGTTGAGATTCACATTAGCGAGGTCAGTAATCCACGGTGATGATTCGAAGGCAACAGAGCTGATCTGCAGGAAATCAGCTGTGGCTCATGGCAGGGGTAGAGAGCAGATTACCGTTTTCTCTTGAGGATGCCAGCCGGTCAGAAACCGCCCCCGAAGTCGAAGGTCAATTCAATAGAGTGTTGCTCGACACCCGATTGAACAATCGTGTCTTCGACCTCCGAGCAAGTCTTCCATTACTCGTATCATTTCCCACAATTCTGACGTGCACACAGACAGTGACTAATCAAGCGATTTTCAAGCTTCAGCATGCCATTGGAGATTTGTTCCGTTCGTACTTGAATAGCAATGGATTTATCGAGATACACAGTCCCAAGCTTCAGGGTGCTGCAACGGAATCCGGTGCATCCGTCTTCAAGGTTGACTACTTCAAAGGTCTGCTGGCAACAATTGTCTATGCTTATCAGCTGACATCCGTGCCAGGCAACGCGTACCTGGCACAATCTCCCCAGTTAGCCAAACAGATGGCTATCGCAGCTGATTTTGAGCGAGTGTACGAGATTGCTCCTGTCTTCCGTGCCGAGGACTCCAACACACACCGCCATCTCACGGAGTTCGTCGGTTTAGATCTTGAGATGGCGATTGAAGAACATTACCACGAAGTACGCGACCTACTCGATGGCATGTTCAAAGCGATATTCCGCGGGCTCAAGGAACAGTATGCTAAGGAGATCGCCACAGTAGGGAGACAGTTCGAAGCAGAGGAATTCAAATGGCGAGAAGGTCCAGAGGGAACTTTAGTCTTCACATTCAAAGAGGCTGTTGACCTCCTTGTCGAGGACGGTGTGGATCGAGCAATCTTGGACGATATCAAGTGGGTCATTGATGATGTACACCTCGTGTTCCGAATAACCATCTTGTAGCACGGAGAACGAGAAGAGGCTTGGCCGTATTGTGAAAGCCAAGCACGATACAGACTACTTCATCATCGACAAGTTCCCCCTCGCCCTCCGTCCGTTCTACACCATGCCTGACCCAGAGGACCCTGTAAGTAATTCGATCGACTTACCATCCTCTGTTGACTTCGTGCCAGACCCTTTCCAACTCGTACGACTTCTTCATGCGAGGCGAAGAAATTCTGTCCGGCGCACAACGTGTCCACGACCCCGAATTCCTCTCTCAGCAAATGCGTGCTAAAGGTGTTGACCCCGAGAGCATGAAAGGTTACCTGGATGGCTTCCGAATCGGCTGTCCCCCCCATGGAGGGGGAGGAATCGGTCTTGAGCGTGTACTGATGTTGTTCCTGAAACTTAACAACATCAGGCGAGCATCATTGTTCCCTAGAGATCCCAAGCGACTTGAGCCTTAAACTCAAGCTACCACTTGACCTATATTCCATAGTTATCTGCGGTGGAAGTCCTTGGGTTGCACCCCTGCCTGAACATGATGCACCAGTTGGCTCTCAACCTAGATTTACAGGATACACCAGATAATACTTGCACGAGCAGACCTTGTTGCATATTCCGAATTAAATGTTTAAATGAAAAACAAGGCCAAAACCGTCCAGAAAACATATTTTATGATGGAGAACGATAAATGGAAAGCGAAATACGAACACAATCTCCTTCATAAAAATTACAAGGCTCCCACTGCGACACGGCGGTGAGCAAATATCTAGGGGTAAGAATTGGCAGTGACCACCGACCGTAAGCGCACCAGTATCCACCCGTGTCACCGTCTTTCTCTCCTCATTCGGCGTCTCTCGGAACGCGAACTTGACCCTTGGCCGATCGCACTAGCGGGTAAGGAGCCCCCCTCCAAAGCAGCGGCAATAACGTCCGCAGGTAAATCAACATGCACACCTTCGGGGTAAGCATACGCATCTAGTGGGGAATACGCTGGTGGGTCCCGCCTCGAGAATGCCGGATGGCCAGCTTGCAAGGCGTCAACCGCTTCATGGGGAAGTGATGAGGATAGTGCCTGTAAATGAATATCACGCTGATTAGGCGTGGGCGGATTCGGAGTACGCGGCGAATCTGGTGGCGGATGTACCTGGATGGTGGTTTCGGAATCTGTGTGTCGCATGGCGGCCAGGAAGTGAGTGAACGAATCCCGCCGTAGCCGAGGAATACTAAAGAGGCTGTTCGCACCTGCGGCACTTTCGCTCACGGGTGATTGAGAACGCGACGACGACGGCGACGACGACGAAAGGTCTTCATCTTCGAGACCATTCTCCCCCTCCAGAGTAGGTGACAATGGGAGGTCGTGATTAGGAGGTGTATGGAATGGAAGGTCAGTCGGTGACAGGTATCGGTAATCATTGGATGGTCCGGCTCCATTCTCGCTCGATTCCTCACTAATGGGAGTGATCGGCGGGGGAGGAGTCGGGGATTCCTGAAGATGGGAGGATAACGGAGCTCCCCTGAGGGGTGACGACGCAGAAGGAGTAGTAGATGACGGGTTCCTCGGGTGTCGGTGAGGACGTGAACGACGTGATATGGGCGGTGGAGATGAAGCACCTGGGGTGCCTTGCTGTGTGAACGGAGCACCGCCGGGACGAATGCCACCGCCAACATCTAGTAGAATGCTACCGCGCTCGCTCCCATAAGCGGGAGGCGGAGCAAGCGTTCCCACACTGGGAGCCAGACCCCACTTCTTGACGTTGGCCTCGATAAAGACAAAGCCAACCTGACCGAGATTAGCATGCACGCTGCAAGGACCATCGGCGCCAATAGTGGGAAAGAGGTTATAGCGGCTGAGGCCAATAAAGGCATCTTCCAGCTTGCGGCCATTGCGTGTGAAGAAGACCGTGCCCGTGCGGGGTCGATAGCCGACACCAAGTACATCACCCTCTTTCAGAACAGGACCAAAGGAGGATGCGGTAAAAGGATAATTGTAACATTTATCACCGCTGGAATGATATGCGACGGAGTGACGGCTGACACCGGGCAAACGGAAGGGTGGATATGGTTTGGTGGCCAAACCGACTGCAACAGTAGTAGTCTCTGGGAGATCGAACATTTTGACCTCCCAGTAGTATACCTCGTTTAGCTTTGGAAGAGGTAGGTTTGATTGAACACACGAAGCTGATGCAGGATCGGGGAGGAAGGTTATTTCAGTGCGAGCGTGAACAAGAAGTGAATTGATGGTTTCGTAGTCGGGTTCGAAGCACCAAGCGGAGACGCCCTTTTCCTGTATGGATAGAAATTGCGATAGAGTGATATCAGTTGGTTCCGAGTTAGGGGGATACTGTATTTGATAATCTGGAAGTGAAGAGGGTAGAGTAGGTTGATTTGGATCTGTGTGGAGGAAGGACGAACGGACCTTTGGCTCTTAGATATGATCTACGAACCAAGTCAGAGACGCTCTCGAGCCAGCGAGATTCGACGCCTTCGAAACCACCGTCGCCTTCATAGAGGTCCTCACGACTCATGTCGATAGGGCCATCGTTGTCTCTGAGGACGATGCCACGGCGCCTACGGATGAATATGATACATACAAGAAAGAGGAGGAGGACGAAAAGGAAGGTAGAGAGCACGATGAGGAGGGGAAGGATGAAGAGGAGTGCGTCGGGAGATTGTTCTGGGTAGTCAGGGGGCGAGGTCGGGGAGTATGGGTCGGGGGAT
>JBBPNY010000279.1:0-25547 GCA_038091165.1 Rubroboletus pulcherrimus
GAGCGGTATATGGCGCTCGAGCTCAAAGAGTACCGTCGCATCTTCCGAGCAAGTGATGAAGCGGGTCACCTTGACAACATTGCGAGAAGATTCGCTTGGTTCAGGCGGTTGTTAGCTTCTCATGAAATAGAGATCGGTAGGGTGTTCCCTGTTGAATGGCGGGTTGGTTGGTGGCTTTTTGCCAAGTTTGTGTCAATAACAAGGTAAAGGCGGAGTCAAATGGAGCCCTTACCGCTGATCGTAATGCACTCCTGTTTGCCAGGGACGATCTTTCAACACTGTTATCTAAAGCGGGCCAATCACTCACCGTTAAATTGCTGCTTGAAACACTTCAGCAAACGTCGGAATTTGAGTTGTCAATGGCAAAGAAATGGGCTACCCCAGTTTGTGATCCATCTATGAGTTGCGAAGGCTCACGCTGAGCCCGTTATACAGGTAGATGAGATTCTGAAAACTGCGTCGCCTCCTGCAGCGCAGATCCAATCCATGTCCTCCGCATTTGAACCTCATCTCGGTGTATTTGTCGACGCTCAAGACAAGTAGGTTTTCTGTTTAGCCTTTACATCCCGTTGTTATACTCAGCATCTATTAGAGCACTTGCCGACATGCTGGCACCGCATCGCGGTTCCAAGGCTCGCAGCTCAGTTGATACTCCTTCGAAGCCTCCCACCACCACTTCGACCCCTCGAGTTTCTCTCTCCTCCCCTGATGAGCCCGAGCCAGCGCCGATTGTACTCCCTTCGTCAACGGAACTCTTTTATTTCTACGCCCAGAGTTTGGATCAGTGTGCGAAACTGTCGACCGGCCAAGCTCTCTTTGATCTGTGTGGGGTACAGAAGAAGTGGCTAAAAATTTATGCTGGTCCGTCCGTACCCTAGTTGACTGCTTCATGATACTGACTTTTCGCTTAGAGGACGTACTGTCGCCGAAGTTGAAACGGTGAGCAAGAGTCGCGAGCGTTGGGAATGTACAATGTTAATTGTATGGTTGAATTAGACCTCAGACGCAATCACGGAGGTCAACGGACTCGAGATTTGACAAGGTTGAACTCCAACAAGCGTGTCTACTCATCAACACCGCTGACTATTGTCAAACCACTGCGGCAGAGGCATGTCTCCATCTGCCCTTAAACTGAACCGAAAGCTAATGCGCTATAGCTGGAGGAGAAGATCAAGGAGAAATTGAACGAGAAATTTAAAGAAAAGGTCAAACTGCAGGCCGAGAGAGATCTTTTCATGAGGTTCGTAACCTCGACGCTCTCTGCAGCCCCCATTGATTGATGTGTTGTCAGCGTCATTTCTGCAGCGATCAATATACAACTACGCGAGCTTGAATTAGCTTGCGACGGTGCATTCAATACGATGTCACGGGTCCACTGGGGCGCGATAAATCAAGTTACTGGTCATTCGCCATTCGTGAATGACATCACACAGGCAACCGAGCAAGCGACCGAATTAATCAGGCCCTTGGTGGAACAGAAGAAATATTCGAGGAATTTCCTTGATAAAGCTTCTAGGTTGGTGTCACAATAAATTCCCGGGAATAGGCTGGTAACATCACTGCAGTCTTCTTTTGATGCGTTTCACAAATGCTCTCGTGAAGAGCCGACCACTCAGAGAGATTGGGGCCGAACAGGTTTGTACTATCATTCAATCACAATAATACCCTAACGGAGACACGGCACAGCTACTTATCGACCTTGGGGTTTTCAAATCATGTCTCCTAAAGTTACCAGGGGAAATGCTCTCCACATCCAGGTACACACCATCCCCTTTAGGAGCTCCGTGGCATGGGAGGCTAATCGATCTACATATAGCTACACTCGTAGCCTAACAAAAATCACCACGCGTTTGGAGGCACTGCTCAAGGTCATCATCACCCCTGTCGTAAGTTGTACACCCGTTATAATAATGCTCACAGGGCTCATATTGGGTGATCCAGGACCCGCCCGAAGGTTTTATATTAAATTACACCCTCGTCATTGGTGATGCTTCCTTCTCCAATTTCCAAAAGGTTAGTCCCCGTGTACGTGTCAAGGAACCGCAGTCACCGGTTTCCTTTTATCGTTCAGATCCTCGACCTGAAGGGGACGCCTAAAATGGAGCAGAACAGCCTCCTTGACTCATTCCTAACCATCACGAGTACGAAGACGGATCTTGAGAGCACGTCATTCCTCTCGTCCCTAGACATGGATCCTCCAACCAGTTTGGCAGTCGGCAGCCCAGCTACCAGCCGTATCGCACTTCCATTATCTTCGACTTCCGCCGCGGAGAGCGTGTTCAGCGCCTTGACGTCTCCCCCTCTGAGTGGGCCACCCACTGGGTCAAGTAATGACGGTAGCGCCAAAGGGAACGAACCCGGACAAAAGAGGGAGGTATTCTCCGATATCAGGAGATTTGTCACCTTTGGCTTACGGAGAGATACGCAACCACCATCATAGCTACTACAACATGGTCCGGGGATAAAAAATATGCCATTGGGACGTATACATGGGATGACCTACATTTCTCGCCACCATCATCTGTGTGGGTTTGGTTAGACTGTGACGTGTCCCTGAGAAGGCACTGGTTGCTTGTTAGAAAATGCGATGAATGGTACAAGTGTAGATATGCGGAGAGACGATTGGGGCGACGCAGATAACCAATTTCTAACATGACCACCAAACGAAACAAGAAAACATGATCGGTACGGGGTATATCGCCGAACGTCAAGAATCGAGAAGAGATAGCGATTTCAAGGAGTGTAGGTGAAATTGCCAACACTATGTGTCCAAGAAAAGGAAAAAGGGGGCCATCTCTGATATTCGCGTCAGTCACCGTCGGCTTCGTATGTTGCTGCGCCCGCCCTGCATGGGTAATTGAGGCGCTGCAGCACCCCGAATGGATTCCGCCGTCGATGGTCGCGGTCTTGGTCCCAAGAGTGAGCCAACGCGGAACGGCTGGGCGAGTTGTGTAGGTGTAGTCCCCGGCCGCCCGCCACCTAACACAGTGCTGGTCGGGTTATCCGATGTCATTCGTGAAGCAGTCATGGGTGAGAGAGTACTGAGTGGTGACATCGGCAACCCAAGCACACGTTGCACGATGTAAGGTGGCGGTGGCGGATATATGGGTATGCTCGCTTGAGAACCATCCAGATGAGGTAGCGGGGGATGCGGAGGGAGGGCGGAAGAGACACTGGCCCGTTGGGAGTCTAGACCCGTGTAGTCAGAGAAACTGTGCCTAAAATAAATGTCGGACACAGAAAACGGGACGCTCTCGGTGGGAGAACCGGCGGGAGTGAGTGCGAATTCAGGTGGCGCGATCTGAGGAACCTGCAAGTGCTGATCTGGTTGAGAGGGTGGTGTGTGGGGTGGAGGTGGTATGATGTGGCGTTCAGGAACATGGTCAGGGGGGTGGGTTGTGTGTGGAGATGGGGGAATCGTTATGGGAAATGGAAAAGCTGAAGATGTTTGAGTGTGCGTTGTCGGAGCAGACGGAATTGTGTGAGAACCCGAATTGTCCGAAGGGTGAGAACCACCAGATGCAGTTGAAGGCGCATCTGGTTTCGAAGCCGACGTGGCATCCCGCGAATGCTCTACTCTTATCATGCTGACCGAAGTGTTCTCGCTCCATGCAGAAACCTCCCTGGCCCCATGACCAAGTTCCGCAGGTGTAGAGCTGAGGGTAGTAGTCTTCGAATGCCGTCGTAAAGAGACATGCGAAGAAGCGAGGTCTAGGAAGGAATATGTTCCCGAACCAGGCGCTGTCTCGCCGGGTGGATCAGCAGAACCAGACTGGTGCATTACCACGGGCACAGACTCGGGCCCCAAGGAACCTGACCTCTCTTGTCTGTCCGTGTAGTAGCTTTGTCTGCCATCGTCCCGATGTGCTCTTCGATAGAGTCTGGCGCGTACTTTTGACCATGTGCTGTTGCTGCTCCCACTAGTCCTCCTGGACTCACGATTACCCTTGCGGGTCCCAAATATAGCAGACACATCTACTGTAAACGCGCTGGTCTCTCGCACTTGAAGAAACTCTGGTGGCTGGTTTTCGTGCAACTGTCTGGTGCCGTCCTGGGCTTCGATGCCGAGCTTCGATAGTATTGCGCCATCAAAGGTTGTAAGGGGCCCAGAAGTCCTTGGGCTCAACGAAAGGGTGGCAGCGAGCGTTTCGTCTTGACGCGAAGTGAGCGTCTTGACATCAGCATCATCGTCATCGTCATCATCAGCGGGCCCCACATGCCCTACACGCAGCTCGGGGAGTAAGATCCCAGGTGTTTCTTTGTAACAACGGTCATATTTGAAAGAAGGGGGAACGCGTGCGACGGGATTGCACCATCCAGGGGCCAGCTTTTCCGATTCTGGTGCATGCGCTAGGACGGGTAAGATTTCAGCCAGGGTGTTTATAGAAAGCCGTTTCTCGTCGCGATCGAATTGGGGTGTCATTGGGTGGGATTCTGCCTGTTCACCGATCCCGTTGCGTGACCTTCCACTGGAGCTACTCCCCACCTTGTTCTTGCGGTAAGCAAATGGGAACCCGCGACGTAAACCGAGGCCGAAACCATAGCCCTTGCTAGTGCTAAGGCTCGTAGATTCCAATTCTTCACCGGATGGCGGGTTCATATTAGTGACTCGTTCGACGTCGGCATCGCCCTTGTAAATGGTTCGCTTTCTTCCCCCTCCCAGGAAGGTGTGTTGACTGATGGCGCGACGAGCCTTCCGCCGTATACAGCAGGCATAATAGAAGATGCCCACAACGACCAAGAATAAAATAACAGCGAGCACGACCGCTGCAATAGTTCCTGCAGGGATGGTATCACTGCTGGATGAACTGGCGGGACTCCTTCACGGCATACAAATCAGCTCCAGTTTACTTTCTTTTCGAAACGAAGGAAACGACATACGTTGTGCTGTTTCCGAAGGAAGTGATATTTACACCACCTACTTGGATAGCAAGGGTGCGATTTTCTTGGTTAATCACCGCAATATGGTGTAGCATATCCTGAGGGAGATTTGTCGCATAGAATAGCAAGCTGTCCGAGTTATTATATGAGGAAAGAGCAGATAGATCGGTAGTGGTATTATCAAGGGTCACTGTGAAATTTCCGGAGTATGAGGAAGTAAGCCCGTAAATCGTGATTGCAGAGCCTACGACAAAGGTGAGGTCTGTCACAGCTGGTCGACGAGGGAGCTGACTACGTGCCTAGAAAGGTGGTTTCTGCGCGGTCCCCCGCAGAATTCGAAAAATGCATGGCATTTCCTGTGTTATCTGTTATATAGCTCCACATGCCCATGAACGCGATATCGGAATCGGCAACCGCCTGGGACGTAGCTGTAGTGCTAATCAAATGGATCGTCATTAATGATGGCTACCCAACCGCCTCGTGGCCCAGATAAGGCTGATCACCGCCAACCAACACTCACTTGACATATCCTGCAGGGGAAGCATATGTGATGCGCGCCTTCTCAAAGGCCAGAAGAGCGTCAGGAGACATTGTGTTCGTGATAATAGTCGTGAGCAACAGCGAGTGGTTCGTGTTTTCCAGATCGTTAAACGAGGCAAGGATAGTGTTTGCGGGGTCGGCGAAGTAAGCGGACGGCATCCCATCCAGGGAGACATTATAGAATGCATTGCCAACATAACCTATGAGGTCAATGCCTGTGCCTGTATCGCGAATAGCGCACGAGTGAACGAATCGCATTTCGCTGGGAGAGCACACATACCATTCCAACTGATCAACAGGCTTGCGCCATTGAGAGAGGTATAGTGAGAGCTGGTACCCACACCGACCTGGCCGGGACCGGTGGCGGCGCCAGAGCCTGTGTACAGGAGCTGCCAGCCAGCTGTGAGATTAGAGCTGGGCTCGAGGTTCACGAAGGGAAAGTAGGCGATCTCAGGGGAGTCATCGTGGACGTCGAACTGATAGAGGCTCCCTGCCATTCATCCAGCGCTGGCAGGCTAGGCGGGGGATATGGGGAAAGGAGGAGTGAGGACGAAAGGACGCGACCGAACTAGAACAAAAAAAATAAAGAGACGCTCAGGCTGCCAAGCCTCGAGGTGATGTCGTGTCGGAAATAACCCGCGAAGTCATCGGACGGCCCGGGCAGCACACGCTGTATGACCACTGGCATCATCTTCGAATCTGTCCTAGTCGACACAAGCACTTGTCTCCATATCAACACCCGCACATGTCGTTTCAGTGACGAATCTTATCAGCCACTGCCAGCGCAGATCTGACACACGGACCTTGCTCGCGCAAAGAGCCCCCACACTTCAGTTCCAGACACGAACCGACCACTCAACTTCACCCACAGGGCCCAACATTGCCGCCATTGTTCACGCGCCGTCGGGTCACTTGTCGACAGGTGCGTCAATTGTAGTGCTATAACAGTTCGTCCCTGCGTGAGTAATTGCAGTTACCATCAACTTCACGAACCAGTGCTGTGTCCCACGGTTACGTTGGGATTCAGTTGGTCACCTCTCCCCCAGCATGCGGTTGAGGCATGTACTATTGCACTGACACTTTGCTCACAGAATGATAGACGCGTTACCTTCTCCTGGAACGCAGCCTTTCCTTCCGTCACTGTTGAACCACGTCCGCTCTGCAGCCCCCGGTTTTCCTCTGGAACCCGTCATCATTCAAGTATTACTCCTTTGCATTATCTCCGGGGACAAGAACTTGATATTACGCACACGGGACGAAGATGTCACTCTCGTCTCGAAACTCACCGCGTTGGTAGGTGTCCGTCGTTCATTTCCTCCGACACGCCAAGCCGGGCGATTCCCATGCTTCGCGGTGTTCGCGCCAGAGACCATACACGTGCGTCATTAACGTTTCACCTCCAGGCCCTGAACACAATTTTCGGCTACAACACCCATACGCTAAAGTGCCATTCCAATAGTGCGAATAAAACTCCCTCCGAATTTCTCCAGTCTCTGTTCTTTGTTGCCTCGACCGTCACACCGCCAACAGATAATAATCTAAGTGGTTCATCGCACAAACCTAGGCACAGGCGTATTTCCAACTCGCGTAATTCAGTGGGCAAGTTGCCTATAGCACCCTCAGTTTCTGTCAGCACAGCACGTAGCAGGCGAACATCTGTATCCCATTCAACTTCCTATCCGAGTGAATCGAAGCCCTCAATTACCACCCTTGGACGGCCGCAGTTAGACTCAGAGAACGCCGATCCTCGCACATCTACTAATGTAGAGGTTTACTCGCACCGTCCCAGCTTTCATCCCGCAGGCGCGCAAACCGATACATCTGTCCAGACCCTAGCTTCTAGCACTGGCACTCATATCAGAAATGTGTCACGCGGGAGTACTGAGGCATTGAAATTGCCCTCTGCGGTGGTCGTGTCAGGCCTCGAGCTTGCAAGTCTTCCTTCCCAGAAAGCAGTCCTGCGGACTCTTGCGGAACGAAAAATCATCGTGTCAGATGGGGGAATATCTGGGCATGACCAAGACGATTTGACTCTGGATTTACCCGATGGATTTTTCATGGTATACGTGTGTCGATCTGACCCACGGGAGAGACCTCCAATATACAAGAGTCTCGTATGCATCCCCTTCATGGAAATACCTTCCTCCTCAGTGACCATGTCTTTCCACAGCTCGACAGGTTCGCGATGAGCTCCTCAGTCGACGTAGCGGCGCAAACCCGCTCGGCAATGCGTCAATTTCGGGCTCCTTCATTTCCGTCTGCAACACTCGCGTCACCGCATACTTCCCTCACCTCCGCGGCTTTCCCAACGTTGCACTCGTTGAGTTCTTTACCTGATCCGCCGACACCACCACAGCCTCTGGCGTCTCCGGTGATCCCTTCTACTCTCCTCCAGCGACTCAAACACCTTTGCGCGACTCAGGCGCGCATAAGGCCCCCGCTCAATATCTACCTCGCTGATCTGTTCAGTGCCACACGACACTATGGCCCGTTGGATGGTATGATGCTTACGGTACGGGCACGTCAAGATGCAGAAGCTCTCGTCCGTGCGAGTCGCGTACTCGGCGCGGACATCACCGGTGCAGAGCTAATCAAAGAGCATGCTGAACGATCCTACGAGACGGTCAGCACCTCTACCTATCCGCATTCGCTTCCCACCATAGCAAGTGGATCTTCCGACGGGCTCATAGACGGGTTTGATGTCCCGGAGACACACGAAGCCCTCGGCGGTTCAAGCCTGCAACACAGCCTGGCCAGTCAATCGGAACAGCCCGTAGAATTGGACGTATCAGAGGCGGATATAGCGAGGATGTTTCCGAGGGTCGTGTCACATCGGATCCGAGTCCGGGACTCACCGTTCGATGAAATATTAAGTAGTGCGGTTTGTGGAGCGACAAGTACCCATGGTGACGCATCTCGGGAAGGGGAGATGGTTCAATGGGAACGAGAGACGGTAAAGGATATCCTGGTACATATTTTGGCTAGGGTCTGAATATCTGCTCGTGTCGTGTTTGCTCATTCTGTGCAGCTAATAACATTTAATGAAAAAAATGTATTGGTTCCAAGGCGACCGAGAATGACGCAGAGACGTTACATTTTGTAGGGCACACAATGATGCATGTCGACCTCTCAGTAGGGATTCAGACTCGTCTAACAAGACATTTGTATTACCAGTACAGTAGTCTCTTTGTTTGGATAAACCTCGACGCCGGGGAACCACAGTCACCGACTATGACGAACGGACCACCAACATCCCAAGCAGGACCCTCGCAAGCGTCTACGACGACATCCAGCACGTCGGAAACAGTACCGCAACAGCCGTGTTATAATTCCGTCCAACCGAACGCCCAGGCAGGCCCCTCACAACCTCCACAACAACCCGTGCAATACACTCAGGCCCATCTCGCCCAACAAGCACAGTCCCAAGCGCAGACACAAGGCCAGCAAAATGCAGCCCAAGCCTACTACATGGGCTACCCACCCGGGGCCTGGCAGAACGCATGGCAGCTCTCCGGATACCCCTACGCCACGTCTGGGAGTGCGCCCTATCAGCAGACACACTACACGCAGATCCCATACGCGCAGTATCAACAGTATCACCCGCAACCAGCGGCTCGTCAGCGCAAGCCCCCGCCGAAGCCGCGCACACCGACACCCGAGCCCGTATACAGACATTGGGACGAGGTCATACGGACGTTCTTGAAGAAGGTGGGGTTAACACAGGCTCTAAGGGGATTCGAGGACGACATGATCGTCTTGAATGCGGACTGGGAGAGAAAGAGCGTCCCCGGAGCGATTGGTGATTTAGTGCGCGGTCTCATGGTGCGGAGAACACGTTTTTCTGGATGCAAGTTTGGTTTACGTTTTCATCTTCACGGGCCAGACATTGGGCAAATTCAAAGAAGGGGAAGAACCGAAGGAGTGTTCGCTCGAAGAACGAAAGCTTGACTATATTCATTTGAGTACCGGCGCTGAGCCCCAGTCCCGGTCTACAGTAAGCCTGAAAGTCCCCTTTCTCGCTGATGTTATTCATCGGAAACGCGTTTAAAGATCACGAAAGCTGTTTCACAGTTCCTTGCCCAAAATCGTGCAAAGAACGACGCGTCAAATCGTGCCGAGTTTCTCGAATCCTTGGCACAGAAGCGACAGCGACTCAACATCGATCCAGAGAGTACCGAGCATATCCCATCGTGCGCAAGGACAGACGCGAAACCCCTGGACAGAGACTCTCGAATGAAGTATGACATAGCGAAGAATGAGGATGGGCCACTGCGGAGAACAGTGAAGGGCCCAGGTGGAAAAGAAGCACAGGCGAAAGAGAAACTCGGCGCTCTTACAGACAATACACCAAGCGAACTCCAACCCGCAATAGACGAGAGGCTGAAGAACATTGAATCCCATGTAGCAGTACGCTACGGTAATGTCTCTTATTGCTTTCTGGAGTACCTCGCTTGATGGCCCGCAAAAAGTTCCTGCACCACCGCGTACATTGCTTGCGCGTCTACAGTTTCTAGAAGACCATATCATACAACTAGAAAATGAATATCCCCCATGGGCGGCGTTACACTTCAACCAACCCAACCGTGGTGTCAGTAGCTGTGATAATACTTTCCCCTGTTTGTTGACAACGCGTTTTCAGTGGCCGCCGCCTCCGCGCCAGACACCTGTCATTGTTCCCTCACACCTCACTACGAAAGATGCGCCGGTCGAACGCGCGGCTGCCCCTCTTGGCAGTACCGACGAAGCTGCCGGCGCACTAACCAAAGGGAAGAACAAGAATAAATCAAGTTTGCATCGTGCTGTTATGGAGAAACTCGAGGTGCAAAAAGCCATGAACGACCTGGCAGGGACCCCGAGGATTGAATGAAATAACTCGCACGAAGACGGTCCAACAACTACCGATCATTTTGCGTCACTTGATGATCATCGTCCGGCACCGAGGATCCTGTGGTGAGTACGCGGATTCTACGGGGTTCCGGTTCCGTTGTTTTTCCTCGTCGCCAAGCCTGCTATTACAAATTGCGATAATGCAACATCTTCGTAGCGGATTTCATTGAATTCCATGGGTACAGGTTCCTCGTAAACTGTTCACGAACGGATCGTCGTACTTTTTATTACGCAGTGCAATAGCACCAACGAAGGGACAAGTAAGGTATTCTGCCCTTCCCGGGCCCGCAGTGCATTCCTCTGTCATGGGAGCATTATACCCGAAACGTGTACTGTATGCAAATTCGCTGTGTGTAGGATGACTTGAGCTAAGAGTGGAGATTACTGGATTACAATTACGGATACTGTCTTCGACTCTTCCTGTAGTCTTGTTTCGTGGCATATATACAGCTGAATCGAGCAACTTTTGATCTAAACCATGGCAGCAAGTCGGGTTCGATGTTTGGACATCCGTCCACCTTGAGTGATGCAATGACGGCACATTTCTCCGCCGACCCAGCAGATTCGGACGCATATTGCATGCGAGTCTTGACGAAGGCATATGCGCTCGACGTGGTGAGGTCGGAACACCGAGAGACGTCGACATGGCTTAGTGCACGACACGGTAATCCGTGTAGCGGGTCGACCACCTTTGAGGCAAGAAACTGGAACATCTCGTTCACGACTCCGTGGACGGTGTTGATCTGCAACGTCTCGAGGTTGGGCGTGGAGGAAAGGAGCGTTGGTAGGGTGGATGGACTCAGGCTACAATTGGAAATACAGAGCTCCACAAGGGAAGGACGAGAAGCGATATGAAGTAGCGTCTCGTCCGCCATCGTAGCGGTGGCGAACATGCTAAAGTGCGTGATCGACGGCGCGACGATAGCACGAAGGATACTGAAAGGGTCGATAATGGCTCGACACTTGATGCTTTTGAGGTTGTCCATAGACGTGAGGGGATTATCTAGGTCGACGTCGACGTGCTCTATTCTCCGGAGATCCAAGACGAGTCTCTCGAGTGATGGATTGGCTGTAAACACCCGCATGGAAAAACGATCCATTAATCCAGCGAGGTGTAACTCCTTGAGCTGTTGAATCCATTCCCACCATTCGTCCATCATATAAATGCTTCCATCTAAGTGAAGACTTCTGAGTTTCCAGTTGGGACCGGAGAGGCAACAATATAGCTGGTCAGGGGACGTGAATTCAAGTAGGGTCAGTTCGCTAAGCTTCGAGAACGTCTGCGGCATAGAGATATCGGAGAGCGTCCGATGTAGTTCGATGAATGCTTTGCCAGAAATGCGAAGGCTCGATAGATCGTCCCAGGATAAATCCTGGAGTTGAGCAAAAACAGAGGCTCTATCCAGCTGTGACAAGGCAACCGAGATGCAGGCAATGCGGTTCTTGGCGCGCTGTTTCCACAACTTTGCTTTTTGCAAAGGGTGTTTCTTGGATAACACGAGCGTTTGCCATGCAGAGGGTGTGTTGATGAGAATTCGTCGCCAATGTCCACAGACGTGAGAGAGCTTGATAGCCCAAGTGTGATCCTCGTCCATCAGCATGGTGAAGATCTCTACTAGAGTCTCCACTGGCAGTTTTCCTAAGAGGTATGAGGTCTGGGCAACGTGCGATAACCGCTGTTTCTCGGCAGCTGCCTGCGCGGTGACAGCCTTGTTCCGCAGTTCTGCCAATTGAGTGTGCCGTTGAACATCCTCCGGTCGCAGACGACTCAAAGCATGGTCAGTCATCTTGATAGCAGAGTCATATTTCCCGAGAAGGTCGAAAAGACGCGCTGAACGAGCGTAACCCTGCCACCGGTCGGGTGCAAGGTCAATGACGCGCTTTGAGTCAAGGAGAGCAGCTTTGAGATTGCCAAGTTTTTCATGTACCGCGGCGCGCGAATCGTAGACGATGAAAGTACTGTTGTTTTGTAGTTCGGCAGCCTGTTGGATCTTGGATTAGTGAATAACTGAATGTCATGAATATCAGATCTTGCCTGGTTCATGTGAGTGAGTGCTTCCTCGAGGTCACCGCGCTTGAAGCAGGCAACTCCTTTGTCGAAAGTCGCTCGCCACGCCATGGCTATGTGGGGTGGAGCAACTTGCTAGTAGACGTTTTGAATGAGATTAAGAAGGACGTCGGAGCCTGATTCGGATTGTATGCGTGACCAACTTTGCTGTGTTAAAGTCGCCCTTTGACCGCGAGCTGAGGCAAATCAACGCGTGTTCAGGTGACCAGTTCAATTCTTTGTATTACATTGTCGCACATAGCAAAGTAGGCACGTCGCATCAGAACCCGTCCGTTCTTCCTTTCTTACCTTTGATTTGAGACTCGACCAGGTTCAACTGGCAGTACTCGATGAACATACGCAGAGTAGAGGTATGTGACTGCACTTCAACATGTAGTCGCACTCACGGGCGCGAATCACTCATTGTTATTTGCACTCTCGGTCCCGACGTACGCGCACGGCCAGCTCAACGATATTGTTAATGTCCTCACGTGCAACCTGTGTAATATCCCAGAGAACTACATCATGCGGTATTGTGAGTTTCACCATTGCCGCAGGCTGTAGCATCACCCCTCTAACCGACGGCCAGGGACAGGCATGATACTCACTTGGCCAGACTTGTCCTTCCTGGCTGAGGACGAAAGCGGGAAAGTGGTGGGATATGTCCTGTCGTCGATGTGCGCTCTTCTTTTCTGTCAAGCGAGTAAATCTGATCGAGCAGTAGAGAACCAGAGGAGGATGGTGACTCTGATACGCCGATCGGTCAGGTCAATTCGTTGTCTGTCCTCAGACCATACAGAAGGCTTGGTCTCGCCCAAAAGCTGATGAATCTGACCAGTGCGTGTTTCTTGTTTACGTTGGCCATTGTTGTACACGTCGCAGACCAACATGGAGATTTTAGAGGACGCCATGCTGCGCGAGGACATCGACATCGAACACATCCAGTTGCATGTCCGAAAATCGAACAGGGCTGCATATTCGTTGTATAATAAACTCGGTTACAAGTTTCTTCGCGTTGAGAAGAAGTACTGTAGGTCTTTGGGTTACCTGCAGACTCGCTCGCCCGTATCACACATGCCGTGCAGATGCCGATGAGGAGGATGCATTCGTAATGCGATTTATTCTCCAATCAAGCAATTCAGAGGAGCAGGAGAGACCGAGGTTTGTTTCTTACACTCACTTTAGCGCCTGTTTCTGACATACGGCACGCCCCCGATGTAGCTCGGGTACTCAGAAACGCCCACGCAAAACATGGATCGCAAACTTGTGGTGTCTCATACACGACAAACCACAGCAGTTCGCGGGAGCAACCATGGCTTTTCTTCGACGGAGGCATTCACAACCATGACTGACTACTGCCTTACCAACGCTTCGTTCTTTTCATCTATACCGTCTATATTTTGTGGTGGCAACGGAAATACAGGTCAGCACGCTATATCACTACTTGTAAGTAATATGCTATGTTCAGCTGCATGGTGTAAATAAAGCTAGAGTTCGAAACCGCCGGGGAGACCCATGACTCATTGTCTGGGTCCACCGCAGCTTTGATTGTTTGTAATCTTGGTAATTTGGCTCCATACTATAAAGGGGCATTGGCGACATCGTTTTGACCGTCATTAATGGCTTGCGCTTTCAGCGTGCTCGCACTCGTTCGTGCCACATCCTAAAAGACCTGGTCGAAAGCGGGCGACTATCACTCAAAATACATGTCTAGCAGCAAAAAAAAATTCGTGCGAGAAGGCGGGTATGCAGATGGCGTAGTGTTGTGGCTCAAGAGCGTTGGTAGGAAAGACTCTACCTCATATGATATGAAAATCCCAGACTCCAGAGTAAGATTTGCGCCCCAATACTGGAGCGGCATGGTTAGAGACTCACCCTTGTGATGAAAATGATATTATGCACTCACAACAGTCTCGTTGACGATGTACTCGAGCGAGGAAAGTGGATAGTTCGTGATAAAAATTGTATTAAAGACCACCCTGTGAAAAGGTCCAGTACCACCGCACGAATTGATAAGTACACTCACCGTGTCGCAGAGGTCGTATTCGAATAGAAAGACTGCACACACGATAAGAACGAACGAGTGGAAACATTCCGCGAGAGCGAGGGAATCGCCGAGAACTCGTCGAAGATCCCAGCAGGTGGTGAAGGAGCATCGTAGAAAATTGGCTCGAAGACGCCTGGCTGCGTGCCAAGAATCAATGTGCTGAGTTTCAGAGAAAAAAAGATGTACTCACTTGGCCAAGATAATAGTTGTAAGTTGTGATTATGGCAGCCTTAGGATCATTGTCGTTCGCTGTAAAATTCGCTGTAGCCAGGCTAACCTGATCTAGGACATCCGCGGTGTAAATGATTACACCTCCCTTTACATTCTGCGTCAGTAAGAGCCTCTAAATCACAGCGGCTGCCGTGACATCGATAACCATGCAATTAGGCAGTGCTACCTCAAATATTTGCACATTATCAATGGCTAGACCGTACTGATTTGTGAGCCACGAGTAGCCTGTGAACAGTGCTGAGATATCTGTCTATTGCACACACCATTCAAACGCACCTCCGCCAAGCGTAAGACCAGCCACGCCGATACCAGATACTCTTCCACCAACAACATTCACTCCATATGGTTCGAGAGCTGCGTAAACATCGTCCCAAATAAGACCTGCTCCTACCGTAACCATTTGTTGCGTGGAATTATAGGAAACCTCGGAAAATCTCGATATCGCTATTTGGACTCCGGAGTGGACGAAAGCCCTAGGCTACCGGTGTGGCCACCACCCTTGACCTGTAGGGGTGTACTGTCGATGGAACCGTTGTCTTGTTCTCAAAGTAAACGACACGAACCGCAAAGGGAGTTTGTGATCGTCCAAGGATTTGTAGCTAAAGGAATGCTCTTCAGTATTTGAAAAACATTCATTTCGTAACAGTCTTACTGTTATACCAATTTGCCAACATCTTTTGCTGTACCAGGCTCGAACGAGCATGCTGCGATCTGGGTACTCGACGATGCCCAGTGACTGATATCCTTTTCACAGTTAAGCGATGCTACGACGAACATCATCGTTGAGATTCCAGGAGGGCAGAACAAAAAACAACAACGAACAAATATCGTAGACCGCTGACGCGGCGGAAGTTGAGGCTGTAATTTGTTGACACACCTGGTTCAATCGAGCACGGGAGAGTAGACCGCCTGCATCACCAGCAATCGCAGACGTGATTCCACTCCCCAAGACTACGGTACGCAGGAGAGCTGATCATATTACACGGAGAGGACAGAAAGGCTGACCTTTTAAAGTTCTCGTCTGCCTCATGGATTATCAAGAAATCTCATGGATATGGGTTACCCGCACGGTTCGTGAGTGCGGATACCTGATGGGTATGGGTACGGGCAATCCACCTGAGCACCCATACTCATGGCATATCTTATGAGGGGTGTACTAACGTTATCGCTTGACGGCGCGGGCCATTTGAGAGGTGGGATTGGAGGACGAGTAGCAACACATCACAAAAATTGCACTGGAAAGACGACATACAGATTAATAGGTCTCATAATGATGAACGAGATTGGGAGATGCAAGGTGCTACGGGTTCGGTTTTGAGAGGGTGAACCGTAGGGCAAGCTTGGGTTAACAAGGATAGACAGGTACGGCAAATCCTACGCCGGCCATCATATGATGGACAGAACTAACGGGCATGCTCACGTGCGTCTTCGTTTAGTTCAGCTCATTGCAGTGACTGCACCGTTTCCGACTTGGCGAAGAAGTTCAAAGAGCGGATCCCAAAATGGAATGATGCCCGACGACAATACAAGTTCTTACGGTTTGGCCGGACTCACAGGCTCGACACTTGACCGAAAGCAGTAAAGCAGCCA
The DNA here is from genome assembly GCA_038091165.1 of Rubroboletus pulcherrimus. Taxonomy (NCBI): domain Eukaryota; kingdom Fungi; phylum Basidiomycota; class Agaricomycetes; order Boletales; family Boletaceae; genus Rubroboletus; species Rubroboletus pulcherrimus. The sequence goes on from JBBPNY010000279.1 coordinate 16,224, forward strand.
AAGGTAGTAGATCGTGGTGATGAACAAACGCCAGGTCGTATCGAAGCAGAAGGAGAGACGGGCGTAAAAGTAAAGGGAGGACGACCATCTGCTGGACCCAGGTGGCAAGAAGCACAAGATAACGAAAAAAACGCGGAGGAGCAAAAAGTGGACGTTGTACTTTATTGTTCGCCGTGGGAGGCTGATTGTCTCTAGCTAGGTGTTATAATCAACAGTCACAAGAGGCGCACGGAGCAACGCCGACTCGAGAGGATATCAACCGTCAAGCTGATACGGTATACTTTGCGTGTTGCACAAAGGGTCGTGCTGCCAAGGACTGTCCCGGGGTAGCCGGAGAAGGCGGAGACGGCCAGAAGAACGTCAACACCACAGTCAGGATCCATTTATCTCGCTGCAAGAAACAAGAAGGTCCTTTCAATCCCTTCCCTTTCGCCTGATGTTTCGTTTACTCAGGGAAGGATCACCTCGCTTCGCCGTGTCCGCAAAACAAAGAGAGGGGTATACACTCCAATCGTCGAAGCTGTAAGCTCTGGGGAGAAAACGCGTTTTGCAAAATACTGTGAACTTTGCAAGGAGGATGTGTTAGGAACAGCGACGACAACGATTTTCGGCACTGGGTGTAGGGCTAGTGCAGATGAAGATGACTTCCATACTTTCAAGCGAAAGCATGCGGAGGTGTCAAAGAACAAGAAGGAAGATCGTCGGAAAACGGCTCAACGTGACGGCGAGTTTGCACACAGACAGTGAAAGCATTCGGTTAAAAAACAGGTGTCGGGCAAACCGAAAAAAGTCGTATTCTTTTAACAATCCTTATACTCATGGAGCAGAGAGTCTGGTTTCATGGTATCGAAGCGCCGACCTGGATCGTGAGTATATACTCCTCTGCCAAACCCAGGGCTAACAAACATATCTTCCATTCCCTACTGGCCTTGATTATTTCTGGGCTGCCTACCTTGCTCCCTGCCATGTGCAAGTCATGAATGCAGAGTGGGGACTAGTTACTCGAATTGGACAATTGGCGAACTACCCAGAGGCGTCCGTTTCTCGTGCTCAAATGAGGTAGGGACGGAACACTCGCTGGGTACTACTTCCGCTGTTCACGCCTTTCGTGGGCGTATATCTGGGACATTGCATCTCTACTGGGTCGTTCGTGCCTTCTTGTTGACTATGCCCTCGACTTCGAGCGCATCGGTTGTTGTACGTTACCCAGAGAAAAATATAAAGGTTGATACCACTCTGTAGCGAGGGACGAGGCTAATCATGCGTCTGATGCACATCCCACCGTAAATATTCGTGATTATACATCGGTGAGAACACTCAGCCCAGCCCGCGTGAGATTTCAGTGCTTGCCACGTACGACGACATCCCATGAACGTCCTTTCACCAAAGATCATTTACGGAACAGCATGGTGAGCTACTTGCGAGGCATCCTTGTTGTTTACCAGTTGCGGACCAGTGAACCCAGGAAAGGAGAGCGTACAACACACCTCGTCGTCAACGCCTTCTTACAAGGATTTCGTGCCGTTGATACAGGTGAGCCCATAAGCGACATGATAATATGTTTCAGGGGCATGACACATCCCCTAGCCTGTCAACCCAAGCACTACAGGTGCACGTCTATTCATCTGTGGGGGAACAGTATCGCAGATCTGACCCCCGCTTCTCACAGGGAGGACCTCGTTGGCGAGGCGCTTGATGTCTTGCAGAAAAAGCATGATATAAAACGTGACGAAATTTATATCCAGACAAAGTGCACACTCGATCTCCTTCAGAGACCATGTCCCGTCGGGTGTTCACATGTTCTATACAATGCAGGTTCACACCAATCGGGGGACAAGACCTCAGCAAACCGATTCCTTACAACCTCAAGGGTGCTGTCAAAGACCAAATTGCAACGTCTCTACGAGTGTCCTTGCGCAACCTTCGGACGTCTTATCTCGACTCTTATCTCCTTCATTCACCTCTAAGGACAATGCCAGCGACCTTGGAGGCTTGGCGCGCACTCATGGCCGCCCAGGATGCAGGAACCGTGCACAAGATCGGCGTCAGCAACGTTTATGACGTACGTGTTCTTGCTGCTTTAGGGGAGTTAAGGAAGGTGCAAGTCGTGCAAAATCGGTGGTATGAGGGGAATTTGTGGGATCCTGGTGTATGGAGGTATTGTAAAGATCATGGGATTGAATATCAGTTTGTACCCTTTTCTCTCTGCCAGTGTCGGTGACTGATATTCGATAACCTTAGATCCTTTTGGACGCTCTCTGGATCAACGAGCTTGTTCACTCATCCAGCGGTCATAACCATTGCTGGCCGGCTGGACGTGACGCCTGCCCAGGTTATCTTCAAACTTGCCCAGCTACATAATATCGTGCCGTTGACGGGGACGAATAACGAACTGCATATGCAGCAAGACCTTGCGGCGGAAAGGATTGCATTCAGGGAAGATGTAGACAGCGAGATAAGAGACATCACCGAGTTCATTTGGGGAAGATAAGAGCGAGCTTGCATATCTTTTTATTCGATAGCTTAACCTGTCCAACCGAGCTTTACCCAGTCAGAGAGATGTATGTTATCAGGTGTACTACGCGGCAGCAACCAAATGTGCAATATCGTTTGTGAAGTGTTCGTCCTCCCTGTTCTTATCCGTGCGACGCCAGATATCGTCGTCGAAGTTGTTCCATCGACCATGCTTGTAAACTGGAAGAGTCAACCGGCACTTTTGTAACCGCACGTCCATCGTCCAAGAACTTCTCGTGCAACACTTCGACTCTGACCGCAAACCGAATATCGCGGGCCGTGAGGCCGGGAACTTTGATCGGTTTTGATTCCGCGTCTGTAACGGAGGTACGCTGGTACGCCACATGTGTATGAGTGGAAATGTAAACGTTGGAGTAATCGACAGTGACACGCGCGTGATGCTGATGCGTTCGTCAATGCAGGTAACACGTGTCCATCATGCTCTATGCTACTCACGTCTTCTTCATCTTGAATGTCCGCAATCGCGTCGAAGAACTCGACAGCTGAGCGGAAATTCTTGAAACTGAGGAGTTTATTCAAGGAGAACACCCGGAGATCATCCACGGCACTCCCAACGTGGCCAACATGCCAATGATACGACAGGAGAGGTCGCACGAGGATCTCGAGGTCCTCATGGTTGATGTGAAACGTGCGCTTCCTGGTTGGTATGCGGGCGACTTCGGGTAACTCAAGGGCAATATTCTGAACGTCCGAGGATTCTGGGGATTGTTGGAAAAGTAAGCTCTGCACGATAGCATTCCTCCATCATACACGACCCACTTTTCGAGCGCGTAATCTGAAGAGCATATCGCGGTCAGGCTGGGCGAAGCTCCACTTCATTCTGGCTTACCACCTCATCGAGCGTACCCGCTCCTTGACACACATTGGAAGGCGACTCGTCCATGATAGGTGAAGGTGCGGAAAACGACCGGTTGTTGAATACTATTTGCGGGTACAGAACGATGGATCGTAATTGAACTGGCAACCTTGACTTCCTCACGATCAAAGTGAGCCAATGCCTCGTCGGATGAGCATGCTGGAGACTTCCAGGTAGTCTAAGCATCCAGTCTGTTGGAACCAAGTTCAACTCGTGGGAGGAAATCCATGAGCTGTTAATTTAGCATCAGGATACCGTGAGGTAATTGCACAAGGTCCATTGATTAATAATGTTTAACATGTACCTAAGCCATCATCCTAAACAATAGTTTGAATAACCTCTACATAATGGATATGGACATAGTAATGGAACATTATTCAACTTGATCAGCAAAACCACAGCCTGCTTAGTCAGACCTTTTATACTTTGTCAGACTCAAAGACCAAGTAACACCTCAGACATGATCAGATATGTATCAACAACTTAGTCAACACATAGCTGTAAACAGATTCTACCTTGGACAAAGACTAAGTTTGCAATAAATATTTGGCTAGATTTATCCATCCTCTTTTGGAAGTCTAAGTTTCACCAACAGAGTCAAATACATTTTCTCAAAATATTGTAGAGTATTTATTGCAAACTTAGTCTTTGTCCAAGGTAGAGCTATGTATTGACTAAGTTGTTGGTACATATCCATATCTGATCATGTCTGAGATGTAAGGGCTGTAGTATTTTATCTACTCATCAAGGATACTACAACCACCCAGATTGTCCACCCATTGAGCTCCGGCTGGACAGTCTACCTCAACAGCCTGAGTCTCGTGCATCAGTGTGATACATAATGTAGCAAATATTCTTGAAATAGTTGCCAGAATCTGGTAATGCAGCCATCATCATGGACCACCTCAACTTTACTCTTGTTCCTGGGCAGGATCTTCACAGAGTCCGCAGGTACACAGTCGGTGTTGCCAATGAACTAGGTCTTTGTATGTTCTCTCTGACTCTGCTGGGATCCTATTTGATCCTTGTGATATGTCCTAGAATCCAAACATTTAACCACGTTGAATGCTTATGAGGCCAATGAACCTGGTTAATAAGATCAACAAGTACTGTACCTGTAGTTTGGGTGCATGCATTTTCCTAGACGACAACTTGGGGTGAGGTTAACAATAGCCTTTAAAGTGTTATGTCTGACACACGAATCTAGTGTTTGTTCCAATCTATAATATACTAAGATTGACCTTCGACTTCGTGCGGTACGACTCGTCTGAAATTCGAGAAGTGGTGGCTGGAGTCCTAGTAATAGTAATTTCCAAACGGAGTGTGCACTTCGGCCGGACGCGGATCAGGAGGCGGGCGCGGTTGTCCGGCTTTCCATACATCCGAATTGGTAGGGCGGTTCTCGAATATGGAGTTATCTGCTGGACGGACGTACCGGTCCCATCATGATTATGTGTCATTTCGGCGAGTAACTTGCTGCTGCTGATGGGGCAATCTGATGCATACGACGCTCAGCCATCCGACGGAAGCCAAAAGGAGTACGCTGTGGGAAGGAAAAGTCCGCCAAGATAAATGATGGGTGCTACAGCTGGGGCACGTGATGGTAACATTGGGAGACGGACATCTGTCAAATTTTTGGGCTATTCAGTCAGAGGGCTCTCCTGGGAACGGCAATCATACCGTAGAAAGACCGATGGGGTAACACCAGGGGGCATTGGTATCTTTGGTGCAAGATGAGTACCGCCCGCGGGGGCCAGCCAAGTTCTTTACACAAGCGAGTGGCGCCTTTTAAGCAGCAATGCTCCAGACTCCGTGATACAACTAATTGTCCAAGATATGCAATGACCATCCGGAACGGGACTCGCCCCTAGTGCATCGCATTGTAAGTCAAGAGCCCACTGGTGATGGGATAAACAACTTGCCGGAACAGTACCTGTGCAAGAACCATCTCTTTATTGCCATGACGTCCTTCAATCCAGTATTACATGATTGCGAAGTGAAAGAATCTCGTACTCCGCGGGAGGTGGTGAAACCACGATCGGGTCGAGGGCGGAGCAAACTATAGGCGTAACTCAAAGGACTCAACGTCGCAACCGCGAGCGACGTCGGATGTTTCGGGGTGCCGGCTGTCGGTGGACATTATTACTTGATGCAGGGAGTTGGAGTTGCCGCTTATGGTCACAAGGAACAGGCGAGCGACCACCGACGCTGAGCTTGGTAACGCACTGGTTCGGGTACAGGTTTGGGTGCAAGTTCGGCACCAATAGTTCTCGTTTGGCTCCAAAGCCTGCATAGTGAAAGGGAGCAGTCCTAATTTGCAGATCATTTGAGTGCCTACCTTCTATCTAGTCACCAGTAGGCAGACCAAGGAGTCGAAGAAAGATAGTCGTTCATTCTATCAACGGAACCAAGCATTGCCAGCTCGGGCGTTGCCGAAGGTCTTCGTTGAGTCCGATGGTGGAATACTTATATTCGTATTTTCTGCACTACAAATCGAACTAGGGAATATGAGCAAGTTGCAACTGATCACGACAACATGTACAGCGTGGTAGCAAAGATTGTTGAAGGCACAGAAATGGCACAGCATAATACTCCGCATAATGCCAAACGGTGTATGTTTGACTGACACGACGCCATAAGCCGTCATGCGGCCGGGTCGCGAAAACACCAAAATTAAAGTGGGCAAATCATTAGAAAGGAGATAACCAGAGCAAATTCATGCCTCTGACATCGTTACGTCTGCAGCTGAAACAGATGAGATGGGGTTCTGTGCTGGGGATGATGCGACCTTGGCGTCGGGTGCGTCTGGAGCTACATCCGCTAGTGCACCATTGGTAGTAATTTCACCACCATTCTCACTTGGCTTGTTGGCACCAAGTATGGCGTGCCACTTGTCTACCAGGGCCTTCGCTCGTGCTCGGAACTTGAATTCTTCGTCGCGAGGCACCTTGTCCGGCGTTAGAGCCGCAATGTGACGCATGACCTTGCCGATTTTAGAAAACTACCCATGAAAAAAGTGATCAATGATGAAAAAATGCACTCGCGACGCCACAAAAACGCACTGAGAGGAAGTTGATGAGGTTTGGATGTTCGTAGTGCTCTACCGTCGTGAATAGTTGGTCCAGGGCGGGCATATCCTGCGCAATTTTCGTCGGTGGTGGCAATCTGCGCTGCACGGATGACTCACTTCATCTGATGGAGCACCCTTGCTACCCAATAAAGCCTTCTGCAGTCTGTGTCGCCACTCTCTCACTTTGCGAGCCTCGGGATCTCCTTCCAAGTTGGCTGCAGGAAGGCAATGATCAGGAGATACAAGAAAAAGCCAATGTACGATGTCGCACCGTCGACTTCTTCCTCTTTCTCCCGTTTCGGCTTCTTGGAAGGCGGAGGAGCGGCCTTAGCGCTCGTCCCAGCATCTTCATCTTCAGCTTCAGCCTCGGCTTCCTCTCCCTCATCCTCGGACTCGATCATCTCCTTAGACTTGGCTCCGTTTCTCTTCGACTTCCCTGTAGCCGCCTTTTTGTCAGTTTTCGGTTTTGGTTTGCCTTTGGGCTTCGCAGAAGCTGCCTCGGCGTCCCGCTTACGCTTCTTTGACTTGACAGGTTTCTTCGTCTCCTCGTCCTCATTCTCAGTCTCAAGTTGGTCGACTCGTGCGTTGTCTTCTTGTTCCGCGGCAGCCATCTCCAAGCTCTCTCGCTCCTTCTCCCACTTTTCGGGATCAAGAGCGATTCTATACCCAGCGAGAAGGTCTGCATTTTTCTTGTGTGGCTCGCTGATGTATGCACGGATTTCGTGTTCCTTCAACCTCGATATATCCTTTGATACAAGCCATGCACTGTGCGGAAACAGTATCAGTTATCCCGACGATAAACAAGGATGATGGATGCGTACAAGTCTCCAGCGGGGAAAAACCTGACACAGTGGAATGTTGTCTTCTTGCCGGTAGGTCGCTCCCTGGCGACAGCGGGTGGAACATTGTCGGGGTTCACGACCTATAGGAGTGAAAAGGAGGGCTCATAAGGGTAAGAAGAAGACGCGACATACCATGCCAGGCCATGGAGGAAACCCGCGCACTTTAGCTAAAACGATGTCGCGTTCTGCATAATTCGTCTCTGGTTCATTGTTTTTGGGTGCCTTTTTGCTCATCACGAGTGGGAACGAGGAAAAAGGGAATGTTGCAATGGAGGTTGCGCGACAGATAAAAGGGAAGGTTGAGGAGCACACCAACTTGGGTTCTGTTCGGCGATTTCCACTTGCAGCCAAACCCCGTTTCGTTTGCCACGCGGGCCCGTGCGCCCACGTAAGAATTAACAAAACAAACGCGCGTGATATTGAAAAAAATACCATTGAATACGGTACATGAAAACAATGCATCGTCGACGTCGCAGGGATGCTCGTAGTGGAATTGACCTTTCATAATGCCTTCAAAACAGCGAGATGGGTCGGCAGGAGCGTCGTCTCATCGCGGTCTCTCGGTCGAGAGACTCGGAAAATTCGGCAAAATCTCGACGTGGCGTGGTTTGTTTGTCCCCGGATAAGGGGTTAACCCGGCACTGCTTGATCGCATCCACGAATGGGCAAGTGACCTGCCGGCTCCCAGATAATGCCAAAGTCTGCTGCCCGACGACAATCTTCGGGTCAATACCAGGCAGTACAGATGCTGCACGCACCTGTCTCTTTTACTTGTCTAGTGTGATGACGCCGCACCGTTACCTCCGGCGATTGAGTGGAGGCAAGAGCTGTGCCCCATGTTGCAAGGAAGTGCGACAGTTATATTAACGGTCAGGCGCATCTTTGGGGCGTGCCAGTGCCCGTCGAGGTTACGGGAGAATGCCAGGGCGTCAAGGAAATGATTCAGACCAGTGGATGAGTCGGCTAGAAGTGCGATGGTGCTCCAAGTCAGGCAATTGAAAGGTTCGCGTTTGCTGTTTCTGCTGGACCATTCCTCGGGGCAAGGTGTCTGATTCACGGGTCAGTTGTTTCTGGGGTTCAGATGGAGTACAGACGCAGCGCTAGGGAGGGTCATGGGGGAAGAGTGCAAGGAGTGTTGCTAGCCGGAGTTCTCTGAAATTAGAAAAAATAATAATTCGAATCGAAAAGCGGCACTGCCTAGGCATGTGTTGCAACTTGGACGAATCTGCCTCATTCTATGACCACCGATAAGGTGTTTTCCACGACGCTGCCCAACGAGGAGACGAGCGCTAGTCATAGAAGGCCTAGTAAGGGCGTTACGCCCAGGATTAATACCCTAAGTCCGCCAAATCATTTCACCGACGAGCTGAATACACAAAGGTCCTTGGCCTCCCCGAAAAGAACCTGGTCCCAGGCAACTAAAGTAGGGCCTAGACTATAAAGATGAACATGCCGCAAGCTGCGACAGATGCGTATCAGGGACCACCCGGCGCATCAATCATATAGGGCATCGTTCTGGCAGCCGAGAAAAGATGGCATATGGCGGAGATCATCCTGAACGAGCGAGCGAGCGCAATGCTGCCAAGGATTTTGCTGGGTGCGGAAAGGGAGGGTCCGTCTACGCCGCACGCCACACGACCACACGGCTACCACCCGAATCTTACCCAACCCCGCCACCGGTGCCAACTAGAAGAGCGGAGTGTCGGCATCCCGCAGGAGTGCGGATCACGCACGCAAGAAGGCGAGGCAGGCACCATCTAGATATCAACAAGTGTTTCGATCGGAGATGCAGTCGGAGTCTGAAAGGTGACTTGGTACTGACATTAATGTTTGAACCCATCCGTGGAGGAACTCGAGGGGGTCAAGCAGAGTTCAAGTGGTCCGACGTTTCCGCAGACAAGGACAGAGAAGTGTGCACAACCACGTATACCTTCTCCGCAGCGCGCTGAGTGACGTTACAGCACTACATCGGCCACAGTGTCAATGCGCCAACTGGAAGATGGCAAAAGAACAAGGATATC
>JBBPNY010000280.1:0-25467 GCA_038091165.1 Rubroboletus pulcherrimus
TCATGTCATCCAATGAGTTGGTCCAAGTACGCAACGCGGTCGCACAGATATCCAGAGGCAGGGATGTTAACGAGGACAGCTGGATGGTGTGCGTACCTTCATTCATGGATGGTCCTGTCATAACGTTCTGACTCTTTCGTAGCATGTGGTGTAATACGAATTGGGGAGACCTCCTCCAGCCTGCTCCGCTCTCCATCGCCCTCCTCGGTTCACTGATGGTCATCGCTTCCAGCACAAACGATTTCTGTCCGTTACTCCCCAAGTATCGGTGACATTCTACTGACCCGGATTGCACACTTGCAGCGCTCATCTCCGAGCACAAGTCCACCAAGTTTACCTATGCAAAGTACCCCACCTCTTTCAAGACGTGCCTCCAGCAAATGGTGGGCGACGGCTACACTGCATTCGAAACGGCATCACACCAAATGACGCGTATCAACAACGCATCGAGTCAGTTGCCAGAGGCGATCAATAGGGCCGTGACGATCATCATACAGCACCAGTCCCCCATCGAAATGGAATACTTGCTTCCGAATGCACTCGATTCGGTTTCGGAACTCACCAACATATGCATGTGGGTTCTTCCCTATGTCCCTCACGTGCTTGACGTCCAAAATGGCATAGTTACTGACACCCTGAGGCAGTGACGCGTCGCGATCGTGTGAGAGCGCGTTTGTTAGGATTTCCGCACTTGCTCAAGAGATCTTGGAGTGTTCGACTTACAAGGTAGATTTATGTTTGAGAATGTGTAGGCTCATCTGTGCTTCACTGTGCGAGACAGATCGGAAGCGTAGAACAAGTAACAGAGCGGAACGAGATGCACCTCGCTATCCTTGAGCAACAAGCAGAGCAAGAAGAACAGATGCTCAAAGAAGCCAAAGAGACATCTGAGTTGATGAAAAAGGTAGGAATGCCATTGTGACGGCCTCTTTGAGTATGTTAGGGAGGTTGACTGACGATGTCGTCCAGTCATTTACGACTGCAGAAGAAGAGTTTAAGACTGCTGTCGACAATGTCCCATCTGGGTGAGTGTTTTCGTCGTCATCTGATGATGGAGATCAAGTTGACGTTTTCACTAGCTGGGACATCGTGGGCATGCATGTTGTAGAAAACTTGACGAACGCCATCGTAGCTCCTATGAACGCCGTTTTTAGTTCCGCCACGGTCAAGAGTAACTACTTGCAAACTGGCTCGTCCTCTCATGCTCCAGGTAAGCATGCACAGCTCCTCAAGCAAACTTGCTGTATGGTGACCGGGCTGTGATATGCCCAGAGAAAACGACACAACCGTCTGGCGCAGCACTGAGCGACCCTGGGGTCCCTCTCGCTCAACAAGTCCTCGGACTTGTTTCTGATTTAAAACTCCTCATCTCTGGTGGAACTGGCAATAAACCTGACTGGGATAATATCCGTGGCTCAGTACGTGTTCTACATGGAAAACTTCGTCCACAGGTGCCTCATTGGCATACCCATCCAGAACAACCGGAGTGGTGGCTTGTACATCGAAGCGAGCTTGGAAAGAATGATGGATCGCCTCGACAAAACCAAGCCCATCTCGTCCGAGCTCCTACCTATCATGGAACAAGCCGCTCGCATCATGAAGAAGGTTAACACGACAGCGAGGGCCATCGACAGCAATGACGATAGAGCCCTCGATAAACACAAACCAGCGGTAAAGAAGATGATCAAAGGTCTCCAAGGTATCGTGACGCGGTGCAATCTCATTCTGCAGCAAACTGGAAACAATGCGACTGGCCCTGGTACCCCAAAGAACGTCTCGACTTCCACCAGTTGTACGGTATGTACGGCTTCCTATCGTGGGCGAAGCATGCGGGTGACCGAGCCCTTGTACAGCAAGCTGCGATTGAGACAGCGAAATTTGGAGTGCGTACGTGACGGACATACCTTTGACGGCTGATTCACGTTCTCCCCCAGGTCGATCAAACGCGCGCAAACCTCGAAGCGGCACGAGAATCGTACGACAGGGCGTCCTCGCGTTTGATTGAAGGCCAGCGTGAAATCACAAAGACGATTGCATCCATGACGAAGCTGTCGTTGGAGAACGCCACGTTGAAAGAGATCTTACCCGTACTCATGCAAGCCGTCAAAGCCTTTACAAGTTCGTGCACATCTTATACACGTTCATTGTGATGCCTACAACTCACTTGGTACCACAGCGCTCCGTGCCCAGTTTTCGCAAATGACGCAGTTCTTTTGCAATGTTGCGTCGCTCATCAACGACGTGATGAGACCCCAAGTAACGTCATGGGTCAAGAACGTCGAGGCAAACTCCAGGATGGTTCTCGGCGGCGTCAGGCTTTCCGGTGAGCACTCTCCGCGCCAATCCAGGCGGTCTCCGTTGAGCTAACGTATATGACTTAGACTGGGCTCGGCATGCGATGTATGCCCAAATGATGGGCCCACTCAAAGTGAGCATGCTCGCCGAGCGAATTTCGCGAACATACCTGCGCGTGTCGGATTTATATATCATGCCTGCGCAAAGGTTCGAGTTCCTTCATCTCTATGGCCCGTCCGCTGGGTTCTTATCAGCCGATACCCCTTAGAGAAGTCGGACATTTGCTTCAATTCCAAGAGGACAGGAGTGAGGAAGGCAAACGGCAGTTTACATGTACGTTTTTTTCTCATCCCAGCGTGACGCGGAGAGAGACGGATGGATCACCTCTGACTGGGGATGTACAGTGAAACTCTGTCAGGCCCAGGCAGCCATTCAAGAAAAATCGCAGATGGCGAGTCAGAAGATACTCGAGCTCGTTGCGGAGGATCAAAAGGTAAGCCCCGGCAAAGCACATGCCAATGATGTCGTTTGCGTGCAGGACAACCGATACCTTGCTGTTTTTTTTTTGGTTTCGTTTTACATAGTCACTGTAACCTACTCACTCCTCCTTTTCTTTGCTTTCGCCACCCCGACTAGAAATTTGCCGGCACGATCAGTCAACGCTTGGAAAAGATACAGGACACAGTCGGGCGGGCTTTGCCTGCGATCAGGGAACCTGGTATGTCCCTATTCCATCCTCCACCCCATCCTCTTTCTTCGACATGGTCGATTTTTTGGTCGTTGAGCTCATCTGCTTGATCTTTCAAAGTTCCGCGACAGATAGCGGAGGTGACAGAAGCCCACGTCGAGGAGTTCGATCGTCAAAGACAGGCGGTGGAGGATGCGACGCCTCCGTATTCGGTGGACGAGCTCATGTGACGCACCGAGCTTCAAGGACCGCTCGATATAGGAGACTCGATTCCCGTTCTTGTTCTGCTACGCCATGCTTCTTTAGCTCCATGTCGATCTGTACCGCATCATCCCAGGTAATCCATGCAGCGAGCTAATGTTCAAACGTTCACCCTCCAACTCACGCACGAGATGGGCTTCGCTGCTCTAGTCTGTGTGTTATCCTGTTTACGTTGCTACCCTGGCAAAGGTATTATACATGTGGTACATGTTCGCTTTCGAGAACCGTCATAAAAAGGCCCGTTTAGAACTTGTGCTTGGAGACGGTCTCCCAGAACCCGATACCCTGCTGCTTTCCGATGTCGAGTTCGAGCGCACTCGGCTGGCGGCTGCCATCTGCAGCCGCGAACGTACCCGCACCCCAAGGGGACCCTAAACGCAGACAGAAAAAAAACACAATCGTCAGTGGCATGAACGACGACACACATCCAAAATTCAAAAGCAAAAAAAAAAAAAATAGAAATAGAAACAGAGACGTACCACCGCGAACCTCGGTCACATTGGCGAATTGGGGAAGCGTACGGCCGTAGCCGAGGGGAACGTAGATGATACCATGGTGCGTGAGTGTCGAGAGCGTGTTGATGACGGTCGTTTCCTGTCCGCCGCCTGGCGTACCCGTAGAGACGAACACACCCCCAAACTTGCCTACCAAACCGCCTGTGCCCCAGAGTCCACCGGTCGCGTCCCAAAAGACCTATCGTAGAGGGGGGGGAAGCAACAGCACGGGATCAGATCGCTTGACCTACGATAACCGCGATGGCGGCCGATCCACGACAGAATCAACAAGAAACCCACCTTCCACTGCGCAGGCATGTTACCGAAACGAGTGGGAATACCAAAGAGGAAGGCGTCAAACGTCGTCAACTGCTCGACAGTAATGATAGGGTAGGGTGGTTTATCAGGAGCATGCATCTTGGCGAGGACCTCGGCGGGGAGGGTCTCTGGGATTCTGGGGGGCGATGCACGATCGGATCGATGAGTCAATCGTTGGGACAAGATGGACGTACTGGTAGATGGTGGCAGAGCCGCCAGCTGCTACGATGCCCTCTCGAACGGATTCGGCGACTATGAACGAGATGATGATCAGAGGGCTCAAGAATGGGTTATACTACACCTACGTTTGGCGATATGGCCGTACAAGGTGTAGATGATGATGGCTACCCTTGGGGAAGACATGTCGAGTAGGGATGGAGGGTATGGAAGAGGATCAGAGTTCGATGGGGCTCATCAAGGGGATTAGGGCGGTATTTGTAGCTTTGCAGGTCCAGGGCAAGATGGCGAAATCAGGGCGGCGGTAATTGGTCACTACCAGGTCGGGCACATAAAGGACACGATCATCAACCTGGCGCGATACGATCCGGTCGCTATGCACAAAACGCGCAAGTAGTACTCACGAGAACACATGGTGTCATAATCATATAACGGATAGCTGACCAACCTTGTCAACTTGCCATGCCAGAGCCGAAAGTGTGAGCACCACTTATCGTAACATATCCGGAATCCAGAAGCTCATCTATTTGATACGAGTCAAGTTGTTGGTCTACAAGAAGTTGGATTGGGAAAACGAAGTCAAAACGACGTACCTTTCGGCAACTTTGACCGTTGTTTCAGAGACCAAAAAGTTGCGGTGCTGTCTCACCCGACAGGGCGCTGCGCTCAGTTACTAACGGCAGATGAAACAAAGCATGGTCCGTGCTTTCTCCTTGCTTATGAATTCAGTCCGGGTATCGAGGGAAGGAAAGGTATGTATAAGGAAAGCGTAACGTATCCACACATCTATGTGTCATGGTCATCCGATGTCATATGTCAGCACATCTCTTGACTTAGGGGCTATCGCAAGTGCCTTGACAACAGTGCCAATCATTTCTGCCAGTTATGATACAAAATGTGAAAACAGAGATGTTTAGAACATCATAGGCGCTGTGACACCTCTTCGACCCGGGTCAAATTGACCGAAACACCAACTCGTATTCGGAGCGATCTTCTCATTGCATACTCGATTGTACATTGTGGAAATACAAATATCTTAACCCAATAAATTTTACATGCCATGCATATTCTTTATGCGCCTTGAGAAGTGATTGATGGAATCTCTTCTGAGAAGTTATGCTTGGAGACGATCGACCAGAATCTGAAGCCCTGGATCGTGGCGAGCTCGAGCTCGAGAGGAGTTGGCTGGCGATTGCCATTGGCACCGGCAAACGTGCCCGCGCCCCAAGGCGAACCTATAGGGCACGTCAGACCCCTAAGATCGCAGACTGAGATAACAGAGACTTACCGCCGCGGACCTCGTCCACGTTTGCTAACTGCGAAAAGGTGTCCTTGTAACCAAGAGGTACAAAGATAATGCCATGGTGGGCGAGAGTGGAGAGTGAGTCCATGACGGTTGCTTCCTGACCACCACCCGGCGTGCTCGTGGAGACGAACACACCAGCATACTTGCCCGCCAAGGTACCTTTCATCCAGAGATGGCCGGTGGCATCCCAAAAAGCCTTGAGAGCAGGAGATAAAATTAGCTCTCTGGGACGATAAAACGAAACGAAGAACGGATCAAATATACTGACCTTCCACTGAGCAGGGAAGTTACCATAACGAGTAGGGATACCGAACAGGAACGCATCGAAATCGGGGAGCTTAGCCGGCGCGATAATCGGGTAGTTTGGTTTAGGGGGTGCATGCATTTTGGCGAGCACTTCGCCCGAGAGAGTCTCTGCGATCCTAAATGGTGGACTGAATCAACGGTCACCGACGAGTAGAGATATGATAACACATACTGGTAGATGGTGGCCGAGCCCCCAGCCCGAATAATACCTCCTTTGACGGATTCCGCGACTGGGAAATTGCGGTGGTCAGTGGTAAGTTGAATCGAAACAAGATGTGGCCCTCACGCTTGGCGATATGGCCGTACATCGAATAAATAATGATGGCTACTCTGGGAGGAGACATGGTGCAAGCAAGTATCGAATCAACAGAGGAGGTTTGGTGTGAAGAGAACTGGGTTGTGTTTTTGACAAGTACCACTATTTGTATTTCTGAAGCTGAATCACAGCCCCTGTCCTTGAAAATTGGAATCCTTAGGGGCATAGCTCCGTCATCGTAGCCTCATCCTCAGGAGCCTCGAGAGAGCTCACGGACGGGCCACAATTTGTTACCTTGACA
Organism: Rubroboletus pulcherrimus; assembly: GCA_038091165.1. Lineage (NCBI taxonomy): Eukaryota > Fungi > Basidiomycota > Agaricomycetes > Boletales > Boletaceae > Rubroboletus > Rubroboletus pulcherrimus. Next base: position 6,403 of record JBBPNY010000280.1, read on the forward strand.
AAGTCTTGACTTGAACTGATCAACGTGCAGTGATTGCTGGTGCAGCTTGTTGCATAAAGACAAGAATGGATGCTCACATCAAAATTTCTCGGCCCTCAGGTGGTCACTGCTGCGGGATTGCCCACTTGAATGGCAGGGCGCATTGGCTACGGAAACATCTTCGCGGTGAGTCCGCTTCCGTCTCGGTACCCACCATGCTCATCGGGGACGGGAAAGTTAAATTACATAGGGTATCTGCTCTTCCGAAGTTGGACAAGGGGCCCGGGTTGCCTGTCGTTACTGCATGATCTATCGTTAGCAATCTCGAGAACTTGAGATCACTTTTGGAATATACTGAATCATTATACACTAATACCGACAGTTGTATCGTGGTCTCTTGAAGTCGCGGCCGCCACTGTACAATGGCGCTGCTAATCCTTGTGTGTGATCTCGGCGTCTCAGGACTGAAAGCGTGGAATATCTTTGAACATACCTGAAAACGATGAAATCAACGTCTTTCGGAATCGCAGTGGAAAACAACTGTGTGGTCGCAACAACTGTCCACTGTCAATTCAGACTCGACGTTCTCATTAGAACCGTTGCGGCGTCGTGGATTTCAGGCCTTATCTAGGTGATAGAAAAGTAGAGGTCGTGAGGATGTTGTTGTGATTTGAATGGCCTGAGGTGCAGGAAGCATCGTTCACGTCTCAGCATCGTCTCTGAAGGATCCCATGCGCCAATATCATAATTGTATCCGTGCATACATCGCAGTGCCAGTGGTATCACCGGTCACTGAGGTAGCTGCAATGAATATTTCATAGCTGTGGAGCAGACCCGGGAGAAATGAGTGGGAGCGGTGATCACAAACTTGTTTGCTGTCCCGAACAGTCCCGAACAGGTAGTATCGCGCCACAGTGTCGTTCTGTTTCGCAGACCATCACTGGCGTTCTAAGCATGCACGTTCGTGGCTACGGAGGAGGTGCAGCGAACTCTGTCTTGGGTAGGTCAAGAGCACCTGGATAGTAACGGTGCAATGATATCGCCTCCGCAACGCAGTGGTCAGGGCCCCATGATCCGGCGGCCACGGGGGCCACCAACAATGCGGCGAGCCAGCAGCATCCACGCTCGAATAATAGTTCTCGTACGATTGGAAACCAGGACGGTGAGCACGAACGCAGAAGCGGCTTCAACAGGTATCACCGTGATCGTGAGTACCGTACGCACACGCTTGAAGGCACTCTGGGCCAGAGTTTCTTGCAGGTGACTGTGACCGACTTTCCCGGACGCTAGGAGGGTCAAGCCACGTCGCTCATTACAGCTTCTCCCACCACCGGGATATTATGACAGGACACTATTCATTTGGTGGTAGATTGGTTATCTGTTTCTCTCCTGTACATCCCCAAGGCTTGCCACTTTGATTATGAATGTTCTAATGTGCTACATACTACTTACATGCCCATAATTCATCAGATAATAGCAATTTTATCAGTCTTCATTCCATCCGGTCCTGTAATTGAACACCGGATGGTATTTATTCACCTTTGGGTATAAATCTCTCGGTGATAGCTCACAAGCGCTCACATGGTACCTCAATGATATGATAGCTTGAAATATCACTGCAGGAGTATGATATCCCTCCTCGGTATCGATCATCCAGAACAGTCCAAAATATCGGTGTGACGCTGCTGCAACACAATGAATTGGACCTCTGTGCCGAGCTTACCACGATCTAACGCACTGCTTGTCCTCGCAACCCTGGTGCGATACCAGGCAGACATTGGCGAGTGTTGACGTACAAGTGTTTGAGGCGTCACGACGTGGGCCTGCTGGGTCCCTGGCATCCCCCACGCAGCCACGCTGGTACCTGTTGGCACTCATGAGAAAATTGGTGTGTAATTCAGGGCCCGAGTCACGATCTATTCGGATTAGCTTTCGGTGGTTTTGCAGGTTTTTTTTTCTTGAAAGACCTTCTGCCCGAGCACGGATTGGCTCATCCATCTTTTCCAGTCTTGATTTGGATGTTGCTTTCCAAGGTTGCCTACTGGGGCTAGTGGTAGCATTGAGTAAGCACACATTGGCGCTCACGGATGAGAAATCCATGTCAAAAATTGATGATGCGCCGGTACGGACTTCTTGTATCTGGTAATCCTCCGCTCACGCTGCTAATGCATAAAACCAGATCATGTGGTCGATAGCATGGATTTCCAGGCCGCCTTGTCAGCATACGCCGCCGTCCCACGCCTGATACATGCTCTTTAACCTCCTTGTCCTCCTGTAGGTGACCGCTTATCTGCTCACACACTGTTGTGTCATCTCCTTTTTAATATCTTCGGAATGTGTTTCCCTGGAAAGCGGCAGAAGGACAATGTCCCCGGGCCAGAGCAGGAGCGGAAAGATACAAAAGCTGACACAACTAGACCCATACCATCATCTGCCCCCGTTCCTCATACCCCTTCACCAGCACCAGCACCTCCCTTAGAGTCTCCAGATACCACAATGTCGGCCCCCCGAGTTGCCATCGTTATCTACTCCCTCTACGGCCATATTGCCAAACGTATGTCCCTTTGATGAAACTTTCTCTCACTCATTCCAAGACCAAATGTTTTCCGCGCAGTTGCCGAGGCTGTCAAGACTGGCGTCAGTAACGCCGGTGGTAATGCTACGATCTACCAGTAAGCGTTGTTGCTTCCCTTCTACTCGTCTTGTCGATTGACACGGCGTTTAGGATCCAAGAGACCCTCTCCGATGACATTTTGAAGCTTGTCAAGGCACCCCCCCGCCCAGACTACCCCATCCTTCTCCCTGACGACCTCGTCAACTTTGACGCCTTCCTGTTCGGTATTCCCACTCGCTATGGTAACTTTCCCGTGCAGTGGAAGGTACGTCCCCCGTAGCTTATGGTGTGCCGTGTCTCATCGGATTCATTAGGCTTTCTGGGACGCAACTGGTCCACTCTGGAGCAAGTCTGCTCTCGCTGGCAAGATGTGCGGTGTCTTCGTCTCCACCGGCACCCAGGGTGGTGGACAGGAAATCACCATTGCCAACACCCTCTCCACCTTTGTCCACCACGGGATGATCTATGTCCCTATCGGGTACAAAGAGGCATTCCCTCAACTGTCCAACCTGACTGAGATCCACGGCGGTACGTCAAAATTTCATCTCATCTTTCATGTACAGAACCTAATTATATTGTCGAATCCTTTTTTTATTTTTTAATTATCGTCTCAGGCTCTTCCTGGGGTGCGGGAACGTTTGCAGGCACCGATGGCTCCCGCCAACCTTCCCCGCTCGAATTGGAAATCGCATCTCTCCAGGGTAAAGGCTTCTGGGAGATTGTTGCACAGTACAACGGTTACACCAAGTAACTTTATTTCGCCCGGACTCGTCTCATTGGCTCGGTGGTTGTCTGCGTGTGTTGTGTATAGAACGTCTTGTATATATCGTTTTTAAAGCGTGTCGACCGCATTCTGGAGAACAATGTTAATACAAACCGTGACGGGCAATTCCGTCTCTCGCCGGGAGACACGATCGGACGGTGATCTCAGAAAACAACGATACACGCACACACGCACGCATGGCACACCAAGTGGTCAGAGAAGCGACGCCACTCGAGGAGCCCGCTTTTTTTTTTTCTCATGTCGCCGGGGGCCGAAAGGATAACACGTCGCGGTATTAGTCCAAACTCTTTTGGAAACGCCATCCGGCGGCCGTGTCGCTAAACGTGCAGGGAAGGCAGATTGACCAAGCATGAATACAAAAGAAAAAACGGCAGCAAGTGCCCACGACGTGTTGGCTTCACTTGTGGGTGCGATCGTCTTACGCGTGGGCCGTGGGCGCCGGTGAGGGTTTGATGCGTTGGCGAGACGTTGGTGAATGAGAAGACATTCAATTGTCGGCGTCGTTGCCTGTGAACGTTTACGTTTGCCCTGAAGTGTCAAGTGGAGATCTCGGAGAGCGTTCGCGAATCGTGGTTTTTACGCATGGGTGGATGATGCGGCCGGCATCGGTAAGACCGTATGGTTAAATGAGAGGCGTTGGAACGTCGTGTTTCGCATTTGCGCGCAGGTTGCCTGTGAACCTTTTTACGTTTTTAACCCAATGTTGACCACGTGGCGTTTTCCTTCTTTCCCCCTTTTTTGATTCTTTTCTCTCTTTTTTTTTTGTTCTCGCAAAACGAGGAGGAACGGTTGAAAACAATGCCGGGTGAACATGTACAACTTGAATCCATATTTGTGCATGCCATGGGGTATCTTTGCGCCGTATCATACACCTGTTCATACTTGATTATGGATAGGACTGACTGCCCGGTTCCATCGGATGAGTCTAATCTAGATCCGCCTTTGAGCTCTGCGCGTCGGACTCGTCAGCATCTGGCACAGATCCACCTGTGCTTTGTTTCAGAACCTAGAGACGTTCGGAGTTTGAATCTGGGAGGCTCGACACTCAATTCTCCAACCCGTCATCTTGCAGGGAACACATTTTTTGGGTGTGTTGTGGGGGGGCTGATGATCCTTTCTCCCCCTTCTTTTTGATGGCAGCCAGGATGTGTGGTTGTAATGAACCCAGCCACCTACCAAATTAGACAGTTTCAGTCGGAGATGCATATTTATTGTCCTTTTCAGGCAAGTTGGCCATGTGGGCAAATGACCTTCAAAATCACCCCCTGTGGTCAACTGTACTACCCCAACCACCTACAGCAATTTTACAGCAATGATACTGTTTGACTTGGATTGACCCCATGCATCCATTCCATGTTGACTGTGGTGGTGTTCTTGGCTGGCTTGGCCTGTAAATATGTTTTGTAATATGTAGGCTTGGGACAGTCAATACATTGATTGAGTATACAGTATTGCCACATGATATATGTATTTGGTAATGTGGCTCTGGCAAAACTGTGGATACTGTAAATACCTGTCAACAAAGCACATTACTGGAAATCACTGTGCAGGATATTCTGGTTTACTGAGCTGCCCTTTTACTTTAAAATAATTACTTTTTCTAATCCCTTTTATGTCTGAGATAACAATTAATATTTTCAGTTGCTGATCAAGTTGATCTAAAGCTTCATTCACATGCTTCTCTCCCTCGACATTTTCTCCCTCTGTCCCATGGCTATGATGCAACATGCTTACCATGGTCACGTTAGTAAGCACAAAGTAGATAACTTATTGTCTTTTTCACACACTGGGATTTCCAATATTTTGAGTACATCTGATAATCATGGGACTTAAAATATTATATGTTGAGAGCAACAACTTATCTGCCCAAAAAAGATATAGTAGACTATCTCATAATGTATAGTAGTATGCATTATGAGATTACTACCAAAACCTAATATTCAATGACAAAAATGTACCAAAAATGCACTATGCATTATGAGATAGTCTACTGTAATCTGGTATTGGAATATTATGGACTAGACAAGATAATATTTTAAGCATTTTATATTAATAATAAAGATTTTTTTGCAAGTGCTTTTTCGCTGGACGTGATTCAGAGCCCTTTGGGGGATCTTACCCCGGGTGGTCCGAGTCCGAGACAGGGAAGGGTCCGACGTGTCACGGCGGACAACGCCACCTCCCAAACACTTCAATTCGTAGCACGACGCCTTTCTTTTTTTCCCATCCACACGTAACCCACAAGGACCGTGCAGAGGACTAGAAGTACAACTTGAACTCTGTCACCCTGACGCACCGTACTGTCCAAGATTTGAAATGGTCGATTGGCACGGGGGCCACCCGATTGAATCGATGCGGCCGCCGTCGGTAGGACAGCTCGTTAGTATTATGCGATTGGCGGCGCATGAAATGGACAAAGGCGCATCACGAATCCCTTTTTTCACGACGGCGGCAGTGTGACAATTCGAGAAAACGGCCCCCCGGCAGTGTCCACGACAATGTCGAACGAAAGAAAAAAGCAAATCCGAATCTCGATGAACGGTAAAAAAAGAAACGGCGTAAGCATCCTGATGAGCATACATGTTTGTTCGGGCGTCGGTCATGAGAAACATGGACACATTCGGACCGAAACGTGGATCGTCGTTTATCGGAGATCAAGTGGATTGCACGAGGGAACCTAGAGGTGGAAATTTCGACATTATCCAGTGTACTAAGGGAAGCCAATGTCGTCGGCCCAGCCAAGATTCGGACCCAACCGATCCCCCAAGTCGTCGTCCATGGCACCCCAGGACGCTTCTTCCTTGCCTTTGACAGCCTACGCGTGACGGATCAATCTCAGATACAACGTTGCCCAACAATGCATGCAAGAACGATCAATGAGGATTGATGTGAAACGTCATCCTCCAGCCGGTGGAAGACGTGTGGAAGTAACACGTCACGTAGCTCGGAATTGACACATCTCAGCAATATGCGTACCTTGGTCAAATATTCCTTGCTCCTCGCCATCTCCTTCTCCAGACTAGCCAACAGCGCGGTTTGTTCCTGAGCGTGTACAAGGACCCTATCCACGTCTGCCTTCTCGAACGTGACGGGGGGATCGAAGAAATAGACCGTTCCGTCCGCAGATAGTCGCGCGGATATTTCCGAGGATGCGATCTGTTCCGTGTTTTCGCTTGTGAACAAGGCCGCCGCGATATACGATACGTGTTTGTACTTGGAAACGCTCACCATATCGAGAATTAAAGCTCGAACTTCGTCTACGCTCTCAACTCCGACAGCATGCGCAATGTCAGACAAGTGCAGCGTGAGGTACGTCGCCGTCAGTTTCTTTATCGACCATCGGGGCGCACGTTCCAGCGCCTGAAGCACCAGACCCAGCGTCTTCTCCTATCTCAGATTGAATCAGAATCCAATATCAAACGAGTCATCGACATGTAACGGACAGTTGTGAATACCAGTTCCCCCTCCACGATGGAACGCAGTTCACCCCTGTGGTCCGGGTACGCGTTCACGAATGCTGAATATGGCGTGCCCTTGAGAAGTCGAAGTAACACTGGGTGAGTATACTTTGGCGGGGGTGTCGTCTGTCGCAGAACATCAGCGGGAGCTCATATCTGCTGAAAGCAAAGTCTACCTTGCCCTCGTGGATCAACTGTACGAGAACCAGCTTCTTGAGCGCTTCCATCTGAATGGCTGCGGCAGCCGAGCCTGGACTACATGCACATATCTCGAAGAACTCTTGCGCTTCAGCCCACCGTTTGAGTGCAGCGTACACTATACCCCCTGCGTAATGATACACCAAGTTGTCGTTGTAATGCAAGTCCGAAATTGAAGTATCTATTGTTGTAATTGGGTGTGCGAGAACGGGAAGAGCCGCAGTAAAATGTCGGGTCGACACGCACGTCTGTCCAAGTCTCGTTGGGGACAAGTGTTCAGGACAGGCAAACGATGACACTTACCTTGAGGAGAATGGGATGAATGGTTGTTAGATGAGAAAGTGACGGTGCGTATCTAGTTAATAGATCGAACAGGGGTTGAATTGCGAGTGTATGCTGTCCATCTCGAGATCAATTTTGTTTGTTTTTATTCTGAGTCGAACATATCTTACGTTGCCCGCTGCCTCCGCAAGCAAAGGTATTCCATTTGCAAGGAGCGTGACTGAAACGAATGAGACGTGACACAACCACAAGAAAGAGACCCGATCTTACCTCTTTCAGGAACATATCGCGCCTGTTCCGGCACGAACGCTCGGCAAAACTCGGCCACATATCCCAACGGGAGATCTGGTGCGCCCGTCGTACACAACCGCGCAGCCCTACCATGCATCATTCACCGAGTCATGAAGTGAAAAGCGGTCGGCGCGACGAACACACGACTCACAGGATATGCAATATGCCCAGCGTGTTCGCTTGGATATCCAACACGCTCAACGGGTCCCGTCCGTCCGGCAACAAACTCGCAAGAATCACATCCCGCACCTCCTTGGGAGCAAACACTTTGAGTTGTTGGTTCAATTGCGATGGAGACACCGCGGTCGTGATGGCCGTGATGACGTTGATGAGCGAGACATTGTTTTCGGTTGGGGTGGGTGGGGTTGGCAGTTGCGTTTGCGTTTGCGTTTGCACTGGAGATAGTTGTTGCGGCGCGTTAGGTTCAGGTTGGGGAACGGGCTGTTGTAGTGGTGTTGGAAGATTCGGTTGACTCATGACGCTGGGTTTTAAAGAGTGGCCTGCGGGTGAGAATGAGTACCCGATTTTGAGAACGACTGAGCGTGATCAACGTTGTCGATGTGGTCCTTGGCTTGAAAGATACGGTATGCAAACAGAGACAACAACTCACAGTCGCGAAAAGTAGATCGCAAGGACCGTGTGATGTCCCTGCACGCGATCGGATACGCGAGCTCGTGCGCAAGAGCTTGTCAAGCTTCCGATTTCCACCAAACTTTGGACCGACGTTGAGACAGGGCAGCACTACAGAGTACCAACAGATGAAAGGAAAGGTACAGGTAAACGCCGGACTAGGGGACGGAACTAAATTAGGATTACATAAGTGGTAGTGATATGTCCGACGAGTAGTAGTGGTCCAACTACATAGGTCATCCTCAGCTCCTCACCATCGTCGTCAGTGATCGGGGCACACTCGCCCTCCCTCGGTCCGCGCCGCTCATCTGGACGCCACCACCGCTTCGTCTTCCTTTGGTATTGTCTCCTCGAGTAGCCCTCTATTACGAGTGATTCGCTAATAACGATTGAGCTCTTTGGATCTACCAGGCGCGTGAGTCGTGTCTATATCTGTCCATGTCCACACAGAGCAAATGTCGTATTATTTCGGTAGTCCATCGGCCTTGATGAGGATCGTCAGCAACGGAACGTCGAGAAGAATGCTACGCAACGAACCTCCTTGCTACCATATTCGACCACCGCCTCATTCAGCCAGCCGATCAGATATCTAGGGTTAGCCATAACACAACCAGAAGCTCAGTCCGAGCACCAGAGAAAGTCCGGATAACTTACCCGGGAGCCGTTCCCCGATCAAGAACAAAACGTGCCTGGATCCATATCCTCCACACTTTTCTCGTACATCGTCTCACCGTTTGGAAGTTTTTCCGTGTTCGACCAGACTTTGGCCAGCGCGATCGTCGTGTATTCTGAATAAAAAAACAACCGCGCGCCCGACGTCACTCCATCTCAAATGAGCAGAGGTCAAGCACTGCACATCAAGCTGGCTATGAACTTACACTGAATGCAAGAATGGGGTCCCGGATATAAAATACTATACGAGTCACGGACGTGCGAGCCACCCAAGGGAAGGGACTGTCTTGGTTGAGCCTTCCTGGGGCAGCTGCGTTACACCACCGTAATACTATGGCAAGAGTACCGGGGGCCAGTAGGAAGTATCACGCTATCGATTCCCGATAGGATCTAAAACATCTTGTAAATCGTTGAAATCCCTCTTCGAGCGAAAGGAAACGCACAGCACCGTTCTTGAGCTCGACGAAGCCAGACTGAATGGGAGACCCTTCGGGTATGAAGAACTGTTCGATTTCCCCAACGAGAGTCATGTCTCGGGGTATCCGGCGAATGCAGTTTTCCAATCTATATGCGGGCCAAGGCCATTGAAAAAACTAATGCGTAGCGGTGGTGACTAGATCCGAGATGTAGTAACCAGACATGTTCCACTCACCTGTCGCACTGGCTACACGCGTCACAAGAAGAGGAACATGAACACAAACTCAGTCACCTTCACGCCACTAACACACACACCGACGTGCCAAAGGCACATTCGAAGTCATCGACTCCCAAACCAGTTTCGGCTCTCTATGATGATTGATCCCTCCAGATCTTGCTACCGGAGTCACCCTCGAACTCCTCTCAAGATGAAAAGTCGACGCCCGATGGTGGATCCAAAGGCACAAAGTCGCTGATGGCGGGGGCCAGGGCGGCCCGCGTTCGGCACGGCCCCTTTTGCTTTTTTTACATCCATGTTTATCGCAAGGCCCTCTGTTGGAGAGCACGGCAGTGATGGAGCATGTACCTACGTGGGGCTGGTCGTGGTGACCTCGTGGTGGGCAACCTCTTCTGTATAGTGCCAGTTACCCCTAGGGACGCCACTATCCCGCTCAGAGATGCGAACGTCTAGACCGGCCTCTGTCAGTTCCCGGTAGTATGCAATCAGGTCATTGCAAGCTGTGCGTGGGTCACGATACGACGATTGGGGGACACGCAGGACACCTTGGTCCGGCGCCGTTATCGGCGATTCTTCGACTGGGCCAGTCACTTGAGCTATTACTCGGCGTCCGTCTCGGCTTCCCGAGACGATAGTGCGGAGGGCGGTTGTTGGACATCGGTGGCTGAGAGACAGGCCCGAAGCGAGACCAGCCCAATGTTTAATGACCGGTCACATGGATCCTCGACTCGGATGATATGGACTGGCACACCAATTGAACTTGAAGTACTTATCTCTTTACGTCCGTGAAGAAGTTGCTCCTGATAGATAAGAGACAACACAGGATGGTGTTATTTCCGTTGCATCTTCGCAAGCGTCCTACTAAACGGAGATGAAGCTTATGAAGACTAGACTGCAGAATCAAACTCAAACAAAACATGCGCCGAAACTTCTAACAATATTTGTAGAATTACATGCAAATGGGCTGTGTGGAACAATTTAATAATCTACAATTTCCTTCTTTTTTTCCAGTCTAGGTGAGTTGAGAAACCACTGATACGAGACAATAGTCGAGCGTGCCACGCTGTGATACAACCTAACATGTTCATTCTTTCCTGTGCTTCTGATAGTAGTGAATAATGCCGGTGGTCTATAACGTACAGAGTGAATATCAATATCCCCTTGATCGTTACTCCTTGTGTGATACTCACCGAACTATCGTGCCCTGTGACATCCGAAGGTTTGTCGAGCTGTGATAGAATGTTCTTCGCAAGCACCTTTCCGAGTTCGACACCCATTTGGTCTGTAATTCACACCTTTAGCACGAGCCCCGCTAATGAGAACTATGTCAAACGTACCAAACGAGTTGATGCCCCAGATGACACCTTGGGTAAAGATTTTGTGCTCGTACAAAGCAATCAGAGCGCCGAGCGTCCTAGGGGTCAAGAGTGGGAACAAAATGCTGTTGCTAGGACGGTTTCCTTCAAACACCTTGCTCTTCACAAGTGCCTCGCTTGCGCCACTCCCAAGCTCCTTGCGGACGTGCTCTTCTGTCTTACCGAACGCCAGTGCTTCTGGCTGTGCGAAGAAATTGGAGAGCAGAATGCGATGGTGCTTCGAGTTGGAGATAGGGTTCTGCGTGGTTGCTGGGGCGATGAAATCGGCAGGGATCAACTTCGTTCCCTGGTGGACAAGCTGGTAAAATGAGTGTTGGCCGTTGGTACCAGCTGCACCCCAAATGATCGGCTGCGCAGAAAACACGTCAGCGAAATAGTAATACGACACGCCGTCAAACCTACGCCAGTTTGGTAGTTAACACGCTGACCACCCTTGGTGACGAATTTACCATTCGACTCCATGTCTCCCTGCTGGAAATAGTCTGCGAACTTGTGGAGGTATTGATCGTAGGGCAAAAGCGCGTGAGTCTGAGCGCCATAGAAGTCATTGTACCAGATGCCAATAACAGCGAGCAGGACCGGAAGGTTATTCTCCAGGGGGGTCTCCTTGAAGTGCTTGTCCATACCATGAGCACCCTTCAGGAGGGACTCAAAGTTATCGTAGCCGATATACAGAGCGATGGAAAGACCGATTGCACTCCACAAGCTGTAACGACCACCAACCCAATCCCAGAACTGGAACATGTTAGCAGGATCAATACCGAAGGCCTGAACGGCTTTGGTATTCGTGGAGAGAGCAACGAAGTGCTTGGCGACGTGAGCCTTGTCCTTGGCAGAGGACAAGAACCAGTCCCTCGCGGACTCGGCGTTCGTGATAGTCTCTTGGGTGGTGAACGTTTTGCTAGCGATAATGAACAGGGTACGTTCTGGGTCGCAGACTCTGAGGGTCTCGGCGATGTGGGTTCCGTCAATGTTGGAGACAAAGTGGGCAGTGAGGTCACGTTTCGCGTAAGGCTTGAGCGCCTCGGTCACCATGACGGGACCCAGATCAGAGCCACCGATACCGATGTTGACGAAAGTGTTGATAGTTTTCCCGGTGTAACCTTTCCAGGAACCACTTCGGATCGCCTCGGAGAAGGCCTTGATGTGCGCGAGCACACCCGCAACTTCATCGACGCCGCTCTCCTGGATCTGGAAGTCATCGAAATTGCGCAGGGCAACGTGTAGGACAGCGCGGTCTTCGGAGGTGTTGATGTGTTGTCCGGCGAACATCTTGTCGCGGTAGGTCTCGACCTGAGCCTCCCGCGCAAGAGATAGGAGTGTGTCCAAGATCGGCTGCGTGATCAGGTTCTTCGAGTAGTCGAGAAGGAAGGTGGTGTTTGGATCAGTAGAATCTACATATTCCTTTGAGAACTTCGAGAAGCGGGAGGGATCCTGGGCGAAGAGGTTGGACAAGATGAGCCTGGTGTACTCTGCGTCATAGGTTCGCTGGAGTTTCTGCCAGGCGGCGTACTCTAATCGCCAACGTTGAGCGTGGATAACGCGGTGATGTTTTCGACGCACCAGTGGCAAGCTTTCCGCTCATGGTTTTCTATGGGGGTGCGTGAAGATGCAGACGGATGTCGGGCGCCATACGCTTTAATACGCTCCATCCCGGCCATCGTGGGAACCTTGACGGACAGTTTGTCTTTCCACAGACCCATAATTATCGGGAGTCGTCCCCATCAAATTGCTCACAGGATGAGTGAAAATTCTTCCAGTTCCTGTACCGTTTCCGTGAAGCCGTGGTCGTGTTGCCATGGGCTGGCACGGACGTGTGTACTGGCTTACACGCTTGGCAATCCATTCCTCCCATCTTCCAGTACGGCGACATAGTTCCCCTGAGAATCTCAGCTTCCGGCCCTCGACACGCACTGGTCCGGACTGCAAAAAATAACTCGAAAGAATAGTAACACTAGCAAGCAGGGACTGCGAGATCACGTAAAAGCGGAGCCACGGAAAGGAACGTGGGTGAGGCTGTTTAGCACTACCGACAGAAAAACTACTCACGAACGGTCCGGGAGAGTTCACCGGAGCATTTTCAATGTGCCCACTTCAAATTCTAGCTGCGCTTTTCTCTACTTTGACAGGGTATGAAGTCGAGTATGACATCACGTGACACAGTTCAGGGAAGAACTCGAACGACGAATAAGTTCAACGTTGTAAATCCTGCCAGTGGGACCAGCTAGTGACCCGACAGCAAGCATGACGGTCATATAGCCAGCCACATATTGATGAGGCACTGTAGCGCGGAGCACCAAGTGAGTTGAATTCCACATTTTATGAAGAGAGAACAACCATCGACTCTGAGCTTACCTAGGACCTAAGGAAAGTTGATTATTACTTCACTTAAAGCGCCCAGCATTATTCGATGTGGTTGGACACCGCTGGTGAGATCAGAACAAACGAATGAGTGGAAAACAGCTCGGAGACTAAGTGCTGAACGGACACTCAGTGACTGAATTGGGGAATATTCAATCTCTAGCGAAAAACTCCGTCGCCGTGCATGCAGAAGGTGAGCTCACCGCCGCGCGCACAACGTTGCCGGCCACCCGAGACACGTATGAACATGTCATACAAGTCGTGCGCAGTGTCATAGCGATTCATTAGATTCCTTTCATCGCTTGGCAGCGAAGTAGGAATCGTCGTCTGGAAGAGATACTGTTCGCAGACTCCAGCTAACGATCTGATGAGCTCCAACGCTTATGCTGTTCTTGGAGAAGCCTTTCGAAAACGTCTGCCTTCTCAGATTGGCTGCAGGTGCAGCCGGGTTATACCCCCATTCACTGCTGCGGTCCATCATTCGAAGTTGAGTAATAGTCGGATATTCATGCTGTACATACATGCACTCGAGGTACGCCGTGAATAAAATAATGACCCTCGTGATCTAGACGTTAACGGCACCTCACCTCACCCCTAGGACTGGGCCCCTCGTGCTGCGTTCCAGACCATCGGAAACATTCGACAACAAGAAAAAAATGTAATCGTGGAGACATCGAGTGGCCCTGCAGGGGGCAGCGAAAACCTATAAAGACAGCTCCATCGCTCTCATTTTCTACATCCCAAATCGCCTCTGCATTCAGCTAAGCACCTACACTCGTTAAACCACAACCCCCCTAGCCCACTTTCTACCATCAGAATGTTCGCTCGTCTCTTTGCTGTTGCCTCCCTCGTTGTCCTAGCAGTCGCTAGCCCTGCTCCCCTCGCTATTCGCGACCAGTGCAACACTGGTTCGATCAACTGCTGCGATAGCGTCCAGCAGGTGCGTTTACAAAGAGACATTTCGTTCACAATCTGAAGTGGTTATTTATAGGCCAGCGACGCTAGCCAACTGCTCACCGCATTTGGCTTGCCTGACGTTCTCGCTGGTGTCACTGGTCAAGTTGCCTTCGGTTGCAGCCCCATCACTGTCGTTGGGACAGGCTCTGGCGCGACATGTCAGCAACAGCCTGTTTGCTGCACTGACAACACCTACGTGAGTCTTTGTTTTCCCCTTTTCCGTTTGTGATGGTAGTCTTAATGTATGGTAACAGAATGGCCTGATCAACATTGGCTGCTCCCCCGTCAACATCGGTGCCTAAGTAGCGTCGAAAGACTGGAGATTACCGGCCACTTTGCTCGGTTGAAAGTCCATCTACTGCATTTATAAAACCGTCTCGTATCGATTCTAATCCACTCTTTTATAATAACCCCGAGTGACTGTGAAGATGTAAACTCTTCATGAGTGTGATGCGCAGTAGATCTCCCTCTTCAGTCGACTGCCAAACTCTAATTTAAAGTCATAATCCATGTTTGACCAGATACAGGATTGATATTGTTCACAAGCCCACTTTGGTTCAGAGAGTGATGGAAATTCACTCAGGGATATCTGGAAGAGGGTCAATGTCAATGCAATCATTCAATTGGCAAGAGTTTCCATATGCTGGTATACATGTACCCAATAAGTGTATTGTTTTGGTTTAATGTTTGACGTTCTCGCTATCCCAGGTTCGAAGGCACAGGTTTACACTTCATCTCCGTTTATTTTCCTTGTATCTGATACACAGAAGACTGGACTGTCCAATGATAACACTAGCAAGCCGGGACTGAGAAATCACATAAAATGCAGAGCCGCTGACAGAAAAACAGCTCACAAAGGTTCAGGAGGGTTGACCGGAGCATTTGCCATGTTCCGGTTTCGAATCCTAGCAGCGCTTTTCTTTATTTTGACAGGCAGGTATGTACTTACCTAGCAATATGTACTTGAAGTCGAGTATGACACCGCATGACACAATCAAGGTTACGAACACTTACACGTCGTGACGACCAATTTCTTCCGAATCAGAAATCGAGGGCCGTTAGCCGAGCATTCGAGGCCTCTGGTACCCGGGAATGGAACAACTCGGAGTGTACTTTGAATTTCAAGTCTGGCGGGGACCCTTAATTTCGTTTCTTGCTCTCCGTTCTCCAATCACAGCCTTGCAAACGTCTGTGGTAGAGCCGTCAAGCGATAACATTACACACTGTCTTTACAGATCTGGCCCGGCCTGGCCTCGAACGCAGAAATTATTTACTTACGCGATAAGAATCCAAGCATCAAGGGAATGTTGTCGTGATACAGTGTCCCTGCTCAATATTCAAGAAAGCCTATCAGTCACATCGTCTCTGTGAAGGATCTGGTACGCACGTATTGTGAAAGTATCTCACAGAAACAGTAACCCACAGGAATATCACCGGTCACTGAGGTGGTTGCGTTGAACATTTCATAGCTATGGCGGGCCTCCGGATCAACATTCGGCCTCGCACTCTTTTAGCACAACAACGATCCTGAATTTCCCTAAACTTTTGTCAACCGCCCTCCAATGACAGCTCTCAAATGGCCTGTCGTAGTAGGGTCATCAAGCGATAACGTTACATACCGTTTGCCTCGACGACCAGACCAAGAGTTGCTAGAAATGATTCAACTTCAATCGAAGAATAACATAGGTTGTCAGACAGACAGCCGCCGGAGGGAAAACACAACATATGTGCCACAACAGATCGAGAGGAATATTGTCAAGGCAATGGTCAAGAAGACGCGGGAGAAATGATTGGAATTTGGGAGTGGCGTTGATCACAAAGTTCACCGTGCTGACACCGACGACCAAACAGTCTCAAACAGACGGTTTCGCACCGCATGCTCGCCGTGATTAACGTTCAAGCATCCTCGTTCGTGGCCACAATAGAGATGCAACGACCTCTGCATTAGGTAGCTCAAGAGTATCCAGACTCCAGAGTAATGTGGCAATGCAGTGCTCCGGGCCCAATGGTCAGCCGTCACGATCCACCAACAACAATGCGAGCCAGCATTCACGCCCGAGCAGCAGTTCTCAACCTCACTCACCCGATTGGAAGCCAGGAAGGCGACCACGAACGCAGAAGCGGGTACCGCAAGGTCTTCCACAGGTATTACTGTGATCACGAGTACCCTACACGAGGCAGGCTGACAGCTTCATGAGCACCCTCCTGCCAGGGCTTCTTGCAGTGCGATCCGTCTGGTTAACTTGTGCCGAACCACTGTATACGATCTAGTGCAGAACTTATCGCTGCAACTCTGGTGTGGTACGGCGCAAACCTTGGCGAAAGTTCAATATCGAGCAGGTAAATGGGACGGCGTGACCTGTACATTAACCGCATGGACGCGCCCTAAGGGAAGGACCTGAATAGACTCAGCGGTGTGAAATATCCTGCTAATGGGACCAGCTAATAACCGGGCCGCGAGCATGATGATCATGTAGCCAGACACATATTGATGAGATACTGTGTAGCGCGAAGCACCAAGTGAGTTGAATTCCACGTTTTATGAAGAGAAAACAACCATTGACTCTGAGCTTACTTCCATGGAAAGTTGAAACATTATGGCCTCACTCGAAGCAATGCTGCATTATTCGGTGTAGTTGGACACCGCTGGTGGGATCAGCACCGAGTTTCAGTGGAAAACAGCTCGGAGATTAAACACTCCATGCATGCTGACTGAGTCGCCGAGGGATATTTGGACTGCTCGATTCTTGCTGTATGACAAGAATTGACTGTCTCGGTTCAATCCCTAGCGAAGTGCTTCGGCCATCGAATGCCGTGCATGCGGAAGATGAGTTCACCACACGCAAAGTGTTCCCACTGGCAGCCACCTGAAACACGTATCATTGAATATGTCGTACAAGTTGTGCCGACACTGTCACGGCGATTCGTTAGATTCCTTTCATCACCTGACGGCGAAGTAGTAACCGTTGTCCGGAAGATTCTGATACTGTTCGGAGATCGCGATCATCGAATGAGCTCCAACGCTTAGGTTGTTCGTGGAGAAGGCTTTTGAAAATGTTTACTTTGTCAGATTGGCCGCAGGTACTGCGGGCTTTATGTTCCATTCCCTGGTTCAATTTGCAAGACGAGTGTGTAACAATATCGCTTGACGACTCTACCAGGCATCTGAAAAACTAGCCGAGGGGGAGGCAGCCTCCCCAAGGGTAACTAACCCGGGTTTGGATTGATGAAGAGGCGGCTGCCAGCCATCCTCCAATCACAGCTCTCAAATGGCCGGTTGTAGAGCAGGCAAGCGATAACGTTACATATGAGCGCTCTTCAGATGCACTGGCAGGCGTTTGAGAGCTGTGGTCGGCTAGCAAAAAAAAAAGAAATTAAGGGTCATAGTTTGAGCCTTTGACGGCGTCGTTACAGAGAGAGTGAGCGGTGTGAGTCAGTGGTAGGGATATCAGCGGATAGGTCGGGCAATTTGTGGCATTTTGACGCGGCTTTGCTTCGCAGATCCGGGCAGGCTGGGACTTTGGTCTATCGTTCAAAGTTGCAACGCAACTTGAGTAATTGTCGGATCTTCAGGCTGTGTATATCATACTGTAAATTTGGTTACATAAAATAATGATTTCCGTGATCTGTTAACGGCACTTTGCCTCACCCCTAGGACTGGGCCCCTCGTGCTGCGTTCCAGACCATCAGAAACATTCGACAACAAGAAAAAAAATGTAATCGCGAAGACATCGAGTGGCCCTGCAGGGGGCAGCGAAAACCTATAAAGACAGCTCAGTCGGCCTCATTTTCTACATCCCAAATCGCCTCTGCATTCAGCTAAGCACCTACACTCGTTAAACCACAACCCTCCTAGCCCACTTTCTACCATCAGAATGTTCGCTCGTCTCTTTGCTGTTGCCTCCCTCGTTGTCCTCGCAGTCGCTAGCCCTGCTCCCCTCGCTATTCGCGACCAGTGCAATACTGGTTCGATCAACTGCTGCAACAGCGTCCAGCAGGTGCGTTTACAAAGAGGCATTTCGTTCACACAATCTGAAGTGGTTTATTTGTAGGCCAGCGACGTTAGCCAAGTGCTCAACCTGTTTGGCTTGGCTGACATCCTCGCTGGTGTCACTGGTCAAGTTGCCTTCGGTTGTGACCCCATCACTGTCGTTGGGACAGGCTCTGGTGCGACATGTCAGCAACAGCCTGTTTGCTGCACTAACAACACCTACGTGAGTCTTTGTTTTCCCCTTGTCCGTTTGTTCGGATCGCAGTGTTGACGTTTGGTAATAGAACGGCCTGATCAACATTGGCTGCTCCCCCATCAACATCAATGCCTAAGTAGTGTCGAAAGACTGGAGATTACCGACCACTTTGCTCGGTTGAAAGTCCATCTACTGCATTTATAAAATTGTCTCATCAATTCTCGCTGCTACTCTAATACACTCTTTTATTAATCTCGAGTGATTGCGAATTTGTGAACTATTGTTTGGAAGTATGATCCCTAACTCTAATTTACAGCTATAATCCAAGGTTGATCAGATACAAGATTGACGTCGTTCCCAAGCCCAGCTTGGTTTCGAGATATGATGGAAATCCTGCGCCACTTTTGTCTGCCAAGAGGGTCTATGCAATCAGTTATTGGCCGGAGTGTCCATGTATTAAATGAGTTCATTTTTTGATCCTGTCATTATTCCAGGTTCGAAGGTGCAGATTTACGCTTCATCTCCATTTCTTTTCCTTGTATCTGATGTGCAGAAGATTGTGATGGACTGTCCAATCTCATTCGGAAGTATCACGAGAAGCTGTAAACGACTCTCTGGATA
>JBBPNY010000281.1:0-25402 GCA_038091165.1 Rubroboletus pulcherrimus
GTGGTGACTTTGCCCTTGCATGGCTAGTGGTTCGACGTTGGTCTTCATCTCCTTGTTGAGTAGCCTTCTCCTGCCTTCTCCTGCGTTCGCGCTCTTCATCCCTTCCCCGCTCCCTGTCCCTGTCCCGCTCTCTTTCCCTATCCCTATCCCTATCCCTCCTGTCCCTATCCCTCTCGCGTTCTTTCCCTCGCTCCTTCTCACGGTCCCTCTCGCGCTCCCTCTCACGGGATATTCTAGAAGAAGGCTTCTCGATCCTCTCTGTTCTTTCCGCTCTCTCCTTCGTCTTTCGACGACGGGGGACTTCAACCGAGTTGACAACCGACCATTGATCACCCTCAGCCTGAAATGCCGTCTCCGATGACGTCGACACCTTATCCGATTGGGTCCTCACAAGCTTGTAAGTCTCTGTTTTCCTACTCGTCGTCGAATTAGACTTGTGAAGCCGAACTTCGCCGTCTACTTGGCGGTCATCCCCTTCCTTAGTAGGCGAGACTTGCTTGGAGAATAAGACATCCTGCGATTGTCTATTACCACCAGAACGGTCCGTTGGGACTCTCTCAAAAGCTGGTAACTCGGAATGTGGCTCGTCGGTATTGTAAGGAGTTGGTGGATTGGCGAGAATTGACGCTTTGGATAATGGAGAGTCGTCGGCAACGGGAAAGACTAAGTGAGGGGGTATAGGACGTGATGCTTCCTTGATTGGTGATAGCGATGACCTTGATGAAACATCCCCAATGGTATGTGCGGGTATAGACATTCGAACCGGGGCACTGGTGGATAGTTGAAGTCCAGGGGACAGCAACGAAGGAGGAATCGATGTAGACGGAGTAGGGGAATGTGCCGTAGCCTTAAATTGCGACACTTCAGGAAAGGTGACAGCAGGGACAACGACGGAAATGGGGCTGAGGAGACCTGGGATGGGCGATGACCTCCCAGCTGGGGAAGGCACAGGGGAGGGCTTAACAGCTTGCTGCCAATCGGCTGGATGAAGGCGATGTGCAGTTGGTGCATCCTGAGTCGGATACTTGGAATCGGGCGGGGGTCCCCTGGGAGCTTCTGGCGGCAATGTATCGTTTATCCCGACAGGAGTGGTATCTCTCGAACTTGGGGCGTCCGGGTTTGCAATCGTCAATTTCCCTAGTGGTGAGAATGGCACATCATAGGAAATCGATGAAGTACGGTCGCTGTTCTCCCTCTCAACTTCTATAGATGGGCCTTTGCCACCTTGTGACTCCATATCTAAGTCTATCCGTGGGGGAGGAATACGCTTAGATGGGTGTGAAACCTTCTTTTCCGTCACTGGCTTCTCCGGAGACGGCTGTCTCGGTGAGATGAGCGAGCGACGCGGCGACTGTTCGTCCACAGCCGAAAGTGCGGCTCCACCAGGAATACTCTCGGGCCATTCGTTCATAGTTGTCCCGGAATCTTGATTAGACCTTCGCAAGACACTAAACTTCCTCACCAATCGCCCAAGGACGCTCTGCCGTTTGTCCTGCTTTGACGATGAATGGGTTGACAACGCTGCTGTGGAACCATTTGCAGAGATGGACATTGGGGAGAGGGCGGAATGACGCTTCGATCCACCAAAATTGATGTGAAGAGCACCATTCGGGACAATCGACGAGCGTTTTGGTAAGTTGGACGAAGAGTCTTCAGCGGCAGATGTCTCTGGCCCATCTGGCGTGGCTTTCTCATGTGTGCCAAAGAGTGCAGCCAATACGGGTTTACGACGCTTGCTTAACCTACGCGTGACATGAGTTGGCTCTGGTGCTTGCATGTGGAGTGCAGACGTTGACTGAGAGAGGGGCGAGGGAGTAACGGTCTTTCGACGGGTCGGACCCGTATTCATACTCGAGAGGCGGGAGCGGGTGCGTGACATACCCTGTGTTGTCAGTCAGTTCCAAGGTAGAGGAGGCGAGAGTGAAGGATCACCTCAGGAGAATCAGCGGATACAGGACTAACGGTGCTGCCCGCGTCATACGGTGACTGGTGATGCCAATGCGTGCCCCAGGGATCACTAACATCCATTAAATCGACATTGTCCTGGGAGGTCTTGCGACTGCGTGGCTTGACATTGGGATCGGGAATGCGCACTTGGGACGAGCTCGGTGTTGGTAAGGGTGTGCCGGGGGGGGAGCGGGTGGGACCAGGAGGTCGTGTTGAATCCTCAGAATGGTCCTGGATACTGTGTACAGACGCTGCCATGGGGGGAAAGGAAGCGGAAAAAAGCGAGGGTGGACGATTGAGGGAGGCAGGAGGGAGCAAGTGGTAATTCCTGTACCAACGAGGGCCGTTTGGATTGTGAAGAGGGTACTTGATCCTGAAGGTGGACATGTTGGCGGCGGCCATCTCGCTCTCCTTCTTGAACCAGGCAGGGAGCTCGCCCAAGGGATCTGGGATGATGGAGCGAGAGAGCAGGGAGGACGTGGCATTTTCCTGGGAGCTGTGGGCGCCGTCGTTGTCGTCGTTCGGATCCATTGCAGGGAAGGAATGGGTGCTGGCCAAGGAGGAGAGGTGCTTTACCTGAGCGGCAGTGGCAGTGGGCGACTCAGTTGGCTTCTTTGTGGATTTCCTATGCCATAACGATCTTGCAGAGCCGTTTTTTGAACCCTTGCGAGACAGCCTTCGTGATACTAGAACGTTTTCATCCATTGGTTTGGCGAGCTCATCCGGCGACCGGTGCTTCGAATCTGTGTGTGGCTTGGCTCTGTCGAACAGGATGAGCGATGCGCACCGCACAGGTCAACGTCGCGGGAGCCTACTCGCCTCTTCGAATGGCTCAAGCACAGCTGGTGTTCCTGTGACCAGACCCGTCTGACAGTTTTCTCTAAGCAACTAATCCCACGCGAGTGGGACTGCGCAGGGTCGATGGGGACGGACTGCAACGGCGCTCCCAACCTGCTTTCTTTTGGCCAGGTCACGCGCCATCGTCGTAACTTTGCCTCCCCCGTCCACCCGCCCCCGCCAGACGAGGGGAGGAGTCGTGACCACCGCGCCGACTCCGAGTATAAGCTTTCGACCGTATTCCGCTGATCCGTGGATCCAACTCAAGTGCGGATCCATCGCAGCTTCCGGTGCATCTTGTTTGCACGCAGTACACTTCCAGTTTTGAAAAAAAGCCCAAGGAAACGGCTGGTAGATGGTTATCTTATCTATTTCCCAATCATAGACAGTGCTCCGTTCTGTTTTCCTCCGGTCTCCATTTCACCGACTTTCCCGCTCGTAATATGAGTACCAGAATCCTTGTCCTAGGCAGCGGAGGTAGAGAACACGCCCTGGCCTGGAAGCTCGCTCAGTCCCCGCTCGTAAATCGCATCTATGTCTGTCCCGGAAATGGTGGAACCGCCCGCACTCCAAAGACAGAGAATCTAAACTTGCCCCTCGTGGCTCCCCATTATCAGCAACTCGTCCAGTTCGCCGTTCAGAATGAGGTCAGTACCACGCAAATATAGATTCACCCGCTGTTAATATCCGCACCAGATCGTTCTTGTCCTTCCTGGTCCAGAGGAACCCTTGGTGCGAGGCATTCAGACGTGCTTCCGTAAAGGTCGGTCAATAAACGTCGCACGCTGCACCATGTTGCTCACTCGAGCATGCAAGTGGGTATCCCCACCTTCGGTCCCACTGAGCTGGCCGCAAGGATGGAGGGAAGCAAAGCGTTTTCCAAGGCATTTATGCTTCGTCACAAAATCCCAACGGCCACGTTTCGCACGTTCTCGTCCTCACAAGTTGACGAAGCAATTGAACATGTCCGCACCTGTGGTTATCGAGTTGTGCTCAAAGCCAGTGGTCTCGCCGCTGGCAAAGGGGTGATCATCCCGGAATCTACCGATGAAGCGGTAGAAAGTCTACGACAGATCATGGTAGCCAACGTATTTGGCGCTGCAGGTCTGCTACACCATTCATGTACCTTTGACCTCACCATAATCAATCCTCCTCCGCCATATCCTACTCGCCAGGAAACGAAGTTGTAGTCGAAGAACTACTGGAGGGCCCTGAGATATCCGTCCTTGCATTCTCTGATGGTTACACAATCATCCCCCTTCCTCCTGCTCAAGACCACAAACGAATTGGTGAGGGGGACACGGGGTTAAATACTGGTGGTATGGGTGCATATGCCCCAGCCCCGGTAGCAACCCCCGCGATCATGGATCGCATCATGCAGGAAACCCTTCGTCCTACTATCGACGGCATGAGGAGAGAAGGTATGTTTGTCAACCGTCCCTTCACGGAACGCAACATTCACCGTCCATACTCAAGGTTTCCCGTTCGTTGGCTTGCTCTTTGTCGGATTTATGCTTACCGAAGGCGGACCGAAAGTACTTGAGTACAACGTCCGGTTTGGTGATCCAGAGACTGAGGTTCTCATGCTTCTAATGAATGATGACGTCGACCTTGCCGCAGTACTCCTCGTACGTCGTTTTCGATCAATAGGACCGTGATAATACCGATTAGTTTTCGGACCAGGCAGGCCTGCGCAGAGCACCGGCTCGACTCGGTACAAATAAGTAGTCGACCAGGTTTCGCGGTTTCGGTCGTGTTGGCATCAGGTGGTTACCCTGGCGAATACTCGAAAGGCAAGCACATTGAAATCGGGCAAGTATCATCGGGTAAGCATCACTGCACGAGAACTGCGTCTCACTTATTGGTTCGGGCAGAAGTGGTTGTTTTCCACTGCGGCACCTCGTTGAGCGGAGATGAACTCGTTACGACAGGCGGTCGCGTCTTGGCTGTGTCAGCTGCTGCCCCTTCATTAGAAGAAGCTCTTTCTTCTGTGTACACCGCGATTGACAAGATCTCGTTTGAGGGCAAGGTGTATCGCCGTGACATAGCCCATAGGCGAGCAATATTTCGTTCCTCGGATTAACACTCATTTGCATGCTAGAGCATTGACAGGTGCCAACGCCACTGTTAAAGGCCTCACCTACGAGCAGGCTGGTGTATCTGTGGACGCCGGGAACTCACTTGTTGATGCCATCAAGCCTTACGTGCGTGCAACCAAACGCGCCGGTTCGGACGCGGAAATAGGTGGCTTTGGGGGCATCTTCGACCTGAAAGCTGCTGGGTATAAAGACCCATTATTGGTCAGTGGGACAGATGGAGTTGGCACTAAGCTTCGCATCGCCATCGAAACAGGCATCCATGATCTCACAGGCGAGTCCTGAGCTGTGGTCTGTCAGACTCGTCTTCTAACTGGACATGGCAGGTATCGATCTGGTGGCTATGTCTGTCAATGATCTACTGGTGCAAGGCGCAGAACCACTCTGTTTCCTTGACTATTACGGCTGCGGCAAGCTAGATGTTGCTATTGCAACTAGCGTAATCAAGGGCATCGCAGATGGATGTCAACAAGCCGGATGCACCCTCATTGGAGGGGAGACCGCCGAAATGCCGGGTATGTACGCGGAGGGTAAGAACTACTTATGTGCCACAATAGTCTGCAATGATTCGATCTACCTCCCACTCAGGAGACTATGATCTCGCAGGTTTCGCCGTTGGTGTCGTCGAGAGGGAATTGGTTCTCCCTCGTGACGTCGTCGAAGGAGACGTTCTGCTCGGTATTGCCTCTTCTGGATTACACTCCAACGGATTCTCTCTCGTCCGCAAGATCATCTCCCTCTCAGGTCTAGCCTATTCCTCTCCCTGTCCCTGGGACGCAACTCGAACACTCGGCCAAAACATCCTTGAACCGACTCGTATCTATATCAAACAAGTTCTCCCGGTTGCCCAGAAGGGTCTTATCAAAGCCATATCTCACGTAACAGGTGGTGGTTTCATCGAGAACATCCCCCGAGTTCTCCCGGAGGGGCTGGGTTGTTACGTGGATGCGTCTACTTGGCAACTACCGGAAGTGTTCCGGTACTTGATGAAGGAAGGTGGAGTCGCACCATTGGAAATGGCACGGACCTTTAACATGGGTATCGGTCTCGTGGTCATCGTTGGCAAGGACAATCGCGAAAGTGCGTTAAACGCCTTGCGGACACAGGATCATGGAGTCCCTGTTCATGAAATAGGGCAGGTGATCAGTACAAGCGGGGTGGAGATCAGACAGTTGGAGCACTGGGCATGACGCGTGACGTCCAAATCTCTGCAACGAGAATGAAACACGAATTAGATGGGAGTAGCATGTATTTGCTCTCACGAGACAAGAAATCACTAGTGGTATGCTATGCAAAAAAAAACAGTGCGATGGTGGGCGGGAGTGTCACAGTGATAGTCGATAGTAAATGTAATAGTGTGTACCAGTCAGCATGAGACAGACAAGGTTAGATGGCAGATAGAAACCTCTAGAAACAGTCACCAAGGAATAGATGCAAAAGAAGAACAATGCATAAGAAATAACCGTGCTTATGTGCAGAAGAACAAATTTGACAGCAATAGATAAACCTGCGGTCGGCACCACGAAACCAAGGGAAGTCAAGTCCAAACAAAAAGATGAAGCGATATACATATGGACAATATAAACATCCCCTTCACGCAGAAACAGAGACCTCCTTCGCAGATTCAGGAGTTCCGGTCGCCGCAGCAGCGAAAGAAATGGGTAATTTGGTCGCGATGTTGCCCGTCGCACCATTAGCTTGAGTGGCATTTACCTCCTGTTGGATTCATCAATGGTACGTTCTCGGCGTCTTAGTAATACCTACGATTTGGCTTTTGACCTGACGCTCGACCGGTGAGACACTGCGGGTACCAGATTCCCTCGTAATGTCTTTGCGGGAAGGTGGTGGTGCTTGTAGTACTTGGGCGGCAGTAGGACCTGCCAGCCCATTGGTCACAGGAGCGCCACTCACAGAACTCCCCGACGATGTGGTCGAGGACCCACCGAGCACGGGAAACTCATCCGCGTTCGGGACTCGCTGTTGCCTAACGAAGAATTTTTTCTCTACTCGCGGTCCATTGGACTTTAAGCCCCTCGAACGACTGCCTGGGTCTGTGGACTGCGAGCGACTGGAATTGGTTGTGCCATTTGTACCCCGTCGTGGTTGAACATCCTAGAGAGAATTAGATGAATCCACAACGTAGGCAATGTAAGATGAAGGATGGAATGATTACTCACGTCTCGTACATTCGTGGTAGCAAAGTTTTCTTCAATTATACTAATATCATTTGTACCGTCTCTCGCGCGAGTGCCCCGAGTGCCCAACTGAGGTTGAGCAGGTGTATCAGGGATGACATGAGGGAAACGGCATTCGTCACCATTTCTACACCTACCAGAGGGGTAGAACAGGCACGCTGGTTTTCTATTTCCGCCAAAAGAGCCTCTTCGCATGCTGCCTCTGCGGCTATGGTTCATTCCTTGCCGGAAGGCGGGAGGGGGGCCAAAGTTTTCTCCCTGAGGATGGACCGGGGACTTGGGGCCACCATTGACCTCGAGGTACGGTGAGTGCGCATGTGGACCTGGAGGATACGGTGAGGGATCCTGACGCACTGCAAATGGGGGAGCGGATATAGGTCCATTTGGATACATCGACTGCGGGGACTGGGGGCCAGGGGCAGTGGCAGGCTGGTGAGGTGGGGGAAGGGTGGGAATAGAAAGAGGAAGAGGAGCATGCGCGGCTTGAGGATAAGATGGTGACGTAGGTGACATTGGCCCATAAGCGGCCTGGACGGGCGTTTGAACAGGAGAAAGCGCGTCTGTGGCAGATCGCGCTTGAACCATAGGTGGATGAGGAGTATGAACTGGTGGCGGCGGCGGCGGCGAAGCAGGGTTCATGTGGGGTGGAACAGGTGCAGGAGGATGAAAGGAAGGGGGTGGTGGATAATAATTTTGAGTGTACTGCTGCTGAGTCATGGGGTCGTAAGGAGCAGGATATTGAGCAGGGGCAGAAGGAGGAGCGGGATAGTAAGGACCCTGGGGGTGAGCAAAGAGACACGACGAGCCGTAGCGGCAAGCAGGATAATACCTGCAAGGAATAAATCTCGCTACTTCTGGGGGAGGGAGATTTCCGTATGCACCGTTCTCGCCGAGTGGCATTGGAGGGGGCTGATAATATGCAGGTGAGCCGTCAGGGAGAGAAGGTACGGGAGCGAGAGATGGATAGTAGCCGTAAGGAGGGATAGGGACAGGGTAGAATCTCTTTGATGGATCAGCGTGGGGGTCCTGTGGATAGGGATGGTCTTGAGGGGGCAAGCCTTTTGGCGAGGCATTTTTAAGTAGTTCGATGATCTCAGGGTTTGTTGTGAACGTGTCTGGGGAGCCATGAGTCATTGCGAAGGAGGGAATGGCTCCTGATGGAAAGGACGACGAGATCGATTAATCACACGCGACACGATCGAGGATCGAATGCGAACCTTTGTCAAGGAGTGCCTTGACGACATCAAGATGACCATTCTTGACTGCTTCCTGGAGGGGCGTGGCACCGGTGTGGTCTATAGGAATTAGAGCAAGAAAGAAGGTGGATATGAAAAAAATACGGATAGCAGTTGACATGAGGAGGGACCTACCTGTGATCTCGATATCGGCAGGAGATGCGTTGTGGAGTAAGCCTAGGAGGGTGTCGATACTCCCCTCAGAGGCGGCGTTCCAGAGTGGGGAAACCATGTCGCGGAAGAGTGAGGGCGGTGGATAGAAAGCAAGAGAGACAAAGGAAGACTGAGAAAAAGACAGGGAGAGAGAAACACAAGCGTTGGTCAGTCGGGATCGGACTTCGGGAGCGACTTGATGAAAAAAAAAAAAAAAAGAGAAAAAATTCCGTGAGAAAGATTTGTTTGACCTGCTTATGTAATTATACCTGAGTAGTCCGCATGTGCATATGGTTGGGTAACATCATGGGGCCCGCATGAAACAAGCCGGCGCAGCAGCTGTGGTGTGCACAGACGATGCAGCGTGATTGCGTTCACATCGGGACAATATTCCGCACCAACACGAATGGCTTTTGCGCGGTCTTACGTATTCTGGCAAGCATCAGCCGTGGGTCAGGCATTCCGTCTGGGCGAGGCACGGGGCCGACATGCCGCATTCGGACACGGACGGCCGCATAATTGATAAGTCTAGTCTTGCTTTGTGCTATCCCCTACACCAACTTTGGCAGTACTACATAGGCTCAATCCCAAGTTTCTGCAACAGCCGTTTCGCTTGTTCACCTGTCTTTTTCGGCAGATCCAGCTCTCGCGACGGTGGTCGGTTCATCAGTTCCTGCACTCCAGTTTTGACGTCCTTGCCTGCGAGACCAGCCCCGAGTTCAGCCGGCGTGCAACGCTTGGGCGGAACACCATACCTTCGTACAAGGCCTCGTAAATCTGTCGTGTGGAATATCCCGAGGGATTTTTGCAACTCGGCTGAGAACCCAAGAACACGGTAAATTCCGCCACTCACCCCATTCGCTATCGGAGCAGACACGTTCATCTCATCGATAATCTTCTTGAGACCCTTTGCCGTCGTCACCCCCTCGGCTACACTTCCGAGCGTGTTAATAATTTCTTCAAGCGCCTCCCCCTTCCCCAATCGGTATCCCACCGTGTAGTTTCGGCTGGTCGAGGAACTACACGTGAGGAAGAGGTCTCCCACGCCGGCAAGACCAAGGAAGGTCAGGGGAGACGCGCCATATGCTGTGCCTATCCGTGTCATTTCACCTAATCCTCGAGTAATGAGACCTAAAAATCTTCCAACGTCAATTGTTCTTGGTCGGGACATGGTTCGACTAACTTGCTCTCGTGTTGTTCTCAAAACCCAGGCCATCAGCCATTCCAGCCGCAATAGCGTAAACGTTCTTGAGGGCACCAGCTAACTCCAGTCCTATCGGATCTCCGCCTGTGTAACTATGAGAACATTAGATCGAAGGCTACCATCTGAACATTTGTAAGTGAACCTTACCATCGAAACCATGGTTGGTGAAATATTTGCGATGCTCTTTGGGCCTGGGATTCTGTCAAGGAGGCAACAGAGACAGAAGTCGGTTGTCTGCGAACAACTAACCCGGCTTGTCAGCAGAATCAGGATGTGACTGCATCGAGGTACCAACTCTCCGCAGCAAAAGAGGGTCCCGACTGTATGGAGTGAGTCTTCGCAATTGCTGCTACATCTTACGTTGACCTACAATAAATGTGGCGGCTCGTGCGACATCACTTCCGCAGGTATCAGCGATGATCTCAAGGGTTAGTGCCTGTGTGTCGGTTTCTATCCCCTTGTTCACAAAGATCATTAGAGGCAGGTTTTCTCCAACTAAACTGGCTCGGAGTTTGGTCAGAGTTTCCCTAACAGTGAACCGTATTGCGATGAGGAGACCTGGAGGGAGGATATGCAAATCCTACCTGAGTCCCTGCGTCGGGATCGCGAACAAGACGACGTCCATCTGCTGAATCATCTCTTTATCTGGGATTTCCGGGCCGACAGCGCGAATGTTACTCGAGAAGACATGGTTCTTCAAGTAGGTTGGATTGCGATGGTGTGCATTAAAGTGTTCGACGAAGCCGGCATGTCGGGACCAGATGTAGACTTTGTGGTCACAGTCGCCGAGATGATCTGCAAGACAACTGCCAAAGTTGCCTGCGCCGAGGACGAGGACTTTGGATTTCGGTGTCGGACATGAGTGCATGACTATTTTTGCCGTGATAGGGCGTGTCGCAAAGGACTGAAAACGAATGTCGCTGAGCGCAGGACGGGAGTAAACCAACCTGGTGGACGTCAGGAAGAGGCGTGGTGCCAAAGGGAGCACCTGGTATGCAGCAGAACGTCGCACAATGCCAAACATGAAGGGAACCTTGCATGGCACGCGACCTGGCCGGCCGAATCTCTCGGCGTCGGGCGGACGGCGATGGCCGGTGCCGGTGTCGGCGCCGGCGCGGAGAGGAGGCTGTTGAATTCGTGTCATCGAGCTTTGTCTTATACCCGCCCTGCAGATATTTAATACCTTTTCCGTAGACACACTTCTCCAGCTCATGGCAATCCAGGATCGAACCAACGAATTTCGCACCTGTGTCGACTCTATACGAAACAGGTCTGCTCTACCCCCAAGAACCGCAGAGGCGAAACAACGCCTGCTCCAGCGCCATGCCAAAGGTACTCCCAAGACCGAGTTTTCGCGAATGGCCTCAGCCATTGGCAAAGACATCAGCAGCACCACTATCAAGCTTGGAAAGCTCGCACACCGTAAGTTGTCCTCTGGCGGCTGCCGTCGGTTCGTTGACCGGTCCTGCCTCTAGTTGCGAAGCGGAAAACATTGTTCGACGATCGCCCCGTGGAGATCAGTGTACGTGTCACCACCATGCATCCTGTATTCAAGTGCTCATGCGTCCTGCCTCCACTCATTCAGGAACTGACCTACATTATTAAGCAAGACATAGCCAACATAAACCGGCAGATAGCCGCTCTACAATCGTTCCTTAAGCAACACAACGCTCAGGGTGATTCAAGGTCTACAGAGGGAAAACAGGTCGATGAACATAATCACAACATTGTCATGATGTTGCAGAGCAAACTCGCAAACACTAGCATGAGCTTCAAGGATGTACTCGAGGTCCGAACGCAGGCAAGTTTAATAACCTTCTACCTCCATGCTTCGCCTGACTGGGTGTTGTGTAGAACATGAAGGAATCAAAGGACCGTACAGAGCAGTTCATGTACTCCACAGCCGCAGCAGCCCACCAGGCGCCTCAAAGTGAGCATGCTGTCAAAAGTCGTTATCCTACACGTTCGACCAATTGTCCACAGATTCACTTTTATTAAATGGAAGACACGACCCAATGGGTGACGGCAGTGGCAGCCGTCCGAGCTCCAAAGGAAAAGGAAGACCAACCCAAAACAGCGACGTTCTAGCTCTGGACCTGGACGCCGCTGAGGGTGGTATAACAGCTCACGGTGGAAGCAGTGCCTTCTCACAGATGCAATTGGTAGAACAACAGGTATGAAACGTCCTTTTCGCGCGGATCATACACCAATCAGCAACCAGGATTCATACATCCAATCGCGGTCAACAGCAATTGAATCGATTGAGTCTACGATAGCAGAACTGGGGCAGATATTCACTCAACTGGCGCATATGGTCGCAGAACAGCGTGAGACGGTACAACGGATCGATGCTGACACGATAGATATTGCGTCGAATGTCAGTGGAGCTCAGAGGGAATTACTTAAATACTACGCCAGTATATCTAGTAATCGGTGGCTGATGCTCAAGGTTTTCGGTGTGTTGATTGTTTTCGTGAGTCTCCATTTCAACTTTCTTGGGGGATTTGACTGATGGCGTTTCTAGTTCCTCGTATTCATTCTTGTTTCATGAGGCGGACGTTGAGCGCCAGCTCCACTATCTATTGGATTAATTCGTTCACATAATGGACACTTAATGACACTGATCAATTGGCACCAACCACCATTGTACACGGTTCTATCCTATTGGTATGGCGTTCACGCCTGTTCGGAAATCTTTGACTTTCTTAGAGCCCCTCTGATGCTTTTGGCCGCCTCGGTGGGTCTCTTTTTCTTCGACATTACCAGTTGTCCAAGTTCGCTTGTGAGTGGGGGTTTGCTCCGCACCAGATGTGACCGAGAACCGCTGGGTACCGCTAGATTGTGCACTCACCCTGGGATCTTGCCGCTTCCGCTACAAGAGTTGGATAAGTTGCGCCAAATCAACTACACTGTCAGGACGTACCCGTTGTCCTTCCAACTCTTTATTACGCTCTTTGAGTTTCTTCATGCGGGTTAAGCCTTTTCCACCCCCACCGGCAGTCAGTTCTACGTTGATTTGGCGTTCATCAAGTTGTGAATGGTGAAGTTTGAGCCCCTGCTGAAGCGCCCCACGATGCTTGAACTCTAAGAAAGCGCAACCTTTGGATTTTATGACAGGTTTCGTGGGTGATTTCATAGATGGTTTCGGTGTTAGCAGTCGTACAGTGGGTGGTGGAACTTTCAAGACGTGAACACCCGGGTTCAACAAGCCCATATGGACACACACCGCATACTGAGAAATGTGCTTTGATGACCTCGGGGGTCGTGGTATATTTGAGATTACCTGATAGGGGAGTGAGGGAAACCATGAAGTATCGAGAAGAGATATCGTACCAAGAAAAAGAATAAACCTCTGCTTCGTCTCCTCGCTTTCCCTCCCTGTCTCTCCAGTTCCGATGTGTTCCTCTACAGGCTGTTCCATACCGACGAGAGGCCTCCCGGCAGACCCTTTTCTTCGCTTTGGTTTCGGTCTGTCTGACTCTCCAAGGGTTCCCTTTTCCTCTTCACCAACTTTCCGCTTTCTTTTCCTCGCTGCCACCACCACCCGCCCTTCTGCTTCCTCTCCTTCTGCTCCTGCTTTTCCTTTCCCGACCAAAGCTTCTGCACTGACTTGACGGCCTTGCTGGCCTTGCGTAGCATCAACAAGAACCTGATCTTCGAGGCTAGGGACATCAATCTCGTCCTCCAAGTTTCCAGTTATGCCTAGCGAATTGACCTTGCTTTTGCCGTGTGTCCGTTCTCGAAAGGCGACACCTTTTTTCTGGCGCTTCGTGAGCTTTGCTCTGGGGATCATTGGATGACAAATCGAATGGGGGATGACGGTAACGCGAATGCCGGAAGTAATAAAACAACACAGCCCAAGGTTGCACACCAGCGGCGAGGGGCAGTCTTGCAGTCCTGATGGTGGGGGGAGCGACAATCACCGGCACCCTCCAATGCTGTTGTCCGTCCCAAGCCCAGTGACCAGCAATCAAGCTAATCGAAGACGAGTACATAAATAGTTAAAATACATACCCACACCACTACCGTTACATCACGTGACTCCTCTACCCACACACCAGGCACCCTGAGAGTCAAAAGGAAGTGATGGGACGACGCTACTGTCGCCAAGAGCAGCGTACGCGTCAACCGAGCGTCAGACCATTGACACCTTCCCCGGCCCCTTCAACATCCCTTTCCTCACCATCCAACCCTCGTCTATGTCTTGGAATTGGGCGTAATATCGGGCTTGCAAGTCCTATCGTGGGACGAAGGATGGGGCTTGAAGATACGCTCACCGACCCAATTCCTACCTGTCGAGGATTTGAATAGCTGGGGAACGGAAATCCGGTAACGGTCGGAGATGACGCCGCTGAATTCGATGCTGGCACTGGAATAGACAAAGGAATGGGAAGCGAGGGTCTCCCGCTCGGGGTACGAGGGTAAGATAGCGACGGATGAGACTCCCGTAGATAAGATATTGAAGGAGACACCGCCCTTCGTTTTGCCGCGGTAGGATATGGGTCATACCGATCGTCAACTGTTTACACGTGTGAACCTTGCCGTTGTCTCTCATAAGGACACTTACATTTCCGTTTGTTTGAGCGGACTGCACTAGTGATTGGAGGAGGTGTGTACCGCCACTGCACCGAGGCTGGTGTTGAAGCTATCGATGGCGATGTTAATGGCTAGGAAGAATATGAGCCTAGTGGAAGCACAGGGGACACGAGCCATACAGCATCCACGTCCATCGCCATCACCATAGGGCTCCCCATAAGAGACGTAGAAAGATCATCTCCATTCACGCTTTGCGCGGGAGTACAGGGTTTCACGGGCATATGTTCGCCTTGAGGGTCGAGCATAAATATTGCATCGACATCGTCATCGTCATCGCTTAGCGACCCCTCCCCGTGCACCTCTTCGTCACCGACTTCTTCTGGGTACCGCCCTCTATCAGAAGGTGCGCGTGGCGTACGAGGTTGCAATGGAAAGTCAGAACAGGATGCTAGGAGGCGTTGGAAGGCAGCTTCAGACTTGACTTCATTCTCTTCAGGGCGGGACTCAGCCAATAGATTCAATATCCTTGGGGGTTTCAACTTCACAGCCATTAAGAGAGGCTGGTAAGGTTCGCAAGCGATTGTGCGTGACAATACCACTCACTGGATACGTCAGGCGCCTCGACCCGACTGCAGTGGAGCTGAAAAGTGATTCATTATCGAGCACGCTCAGATTTCGACTTGATGGTGGAGTCGAAGGGTTCAAAGGCTCCTTATCATTCTCGTCACGAGTTTCTTCTGTGTCGTTTTCGCTTGGCATAACAATGGGAGGTGTTGGATTACCTGAGCTGCTTGATGGTGAACTTTCCATGTACATGCGCTCTCTGTCGCTTTCTGATTCCTCTCCGTTCGTGCTTCCGTGCCTGTTTGACGGCATTGTGAAAGATATGGCAAGTGGACTGTAAATGCGCTTTTCTGCGTAGTAACTCGACGACTTGGAAAGCAGCGACGGGCGACGGAAACGGAGAAACAATGGGCTAGCGGGTCCGTCATCTGCCAGGGGCGAGACGTGCGGTTTGCTTGAAGGCAAGGCGAACTCCTCCGAGGACGAAGGGAATGAGAGACGGCGAGGAGATTCTGACATGGAAAGTGTACGAAGACAAGAATCTTTGTGGATGGTCTCCTCAAGGTGGTCCGTTCATCTAGTAGGATGGTGATGCCACAAGGTCCGCATAGGAGTAACTACTCTCAGTCACACCCAGGTCTTGCCGATAATGCGCTTATCCTTCTGCGGAGAACACAATCTCTTCTGTATACAATTTAGGTGGAATCCGTGATTTGGGTTTGACAATCATTATTGTTCGCTCAGCCAGCTTAGAGATTCAGCTGAAAGGCATCGCATCAAGGGGCGAAATGTTTTGGCGAATATTCGCATGAGTTCTTTGGTGATTGGCACCTAGGACTTGTCTGATCGACTGAGCGTTCACAACACTTGGACATTCACATCTGGGTAATGCACATTACAGGACTTAGTCAACAATGTCTTGTATCCTATGAATCAAGCCGAAGGCCAAAGAAGGTAAGCTGCATAGGACGCGCTGCCGAGAAGGGCTGCAAAAGGATCAGTAAAGCTGTACGCCACGAGTCAGGGTCTCGCTTACCAAGGATTGACAGGTTTCCGATGAAGGCGCCAGGTACTCGCTAGGTGTTTAGTGAGCCAAAAAGACAAGCTACGAGACTGATTCGCGTACGTGGGCTGGATTTCCCGTTTTGTAACCAAGGGTGTAGATGGCGCGTCCTACAACGAACGCACCGCACATCATAGCAGCAGCATGAGGGCACTTTAAACCGAAAACCAGCGTGCTGCACGAATGTCACATGGATCAGGGCAGAAACGAGAGGGTGAAGGTAAGCTCACGATAGGGTGACGATAGGTGCAACCTCGAGCGTGTTTTGATGGGCCCCTTGAGGGATGAATGAGTTAGCGTTACAAAATAAGACACGGGACGACGAACGTTGGGTGCAGTTGAACTGCAGGGCTGCTGGACTAGCCTTGACCTCTGCTTGCTCAGCATATACTACACGCATGGCGTCAAGTGAACGACTGGCAAGTTCAAGAGTGTTGTACGCACGCTGTGGGTACGCAATGCCAACCCGTTTACGTGCCCTGCCTACGAGGAACGTCTGCCAGGCAAGCAACCAACCCAAGGAAAGGAGAGATGCAGGTACATAGCCGAATCTAGGGAATGGTATGAGCGGGCTGCAAGGAAGGAAGGAAGGAAGGGACGTACCCGTTTGGAAGAAGAATTTGTGTGGACATGGTGAGAAGGACGAGAGTAGTTTGAGAATGTGTTCGGTTGCGGTCCTCTTTATGTGGTGGACGCGTACGAGCATCGGAGGGATGACGCGGTACATGTCAAACGTCGGCTGTCGGGTCCCGCCAAAATATTCATTAAATAATCAATTGTGGGACGCTTTGCTTACAAATTTGAAACCCAAGCATTTATTTATTTAATATTCCACGGAACCTTAACCCCTGTCTATCAGATCACGTGATCGATCATTTTGATCGATGCAATGTCGTTTGCATATCGAACCCGTCCAGCAAGTCGAAATGGCCAAACGCTCCGCATCTGATGGGTTTGTCAACGCAAAGACTCCCCGTTTCTCCGAAAAGCGTGATGACCCTTCAGTCGACGACATCGGCGAGTTCGAAGACGCATGGGAGGATGAACTCGAATCAGACGAGGACGTTGTAGATGCCGATGCCCCGGACGGTACGAGCAATAGCACAAATGATTCTGTATCCCACAGCTTTGTAACATATCTCTCGTTGTGCTTCTCTATCAGGGATGGACATTGATGAGGTTCTCCCCGCTGTCGAAGAGTCTGAGGAGCAACCCCATCACCTGGAGGCGTTCATACCCGGTACGCATGTTCTGGCGAAAGACGAAATATTAGAGCCAGATGATTCGGTCTACATCATGCGCCATTCAATGGATGTAACCTGGTCATGCTTGTCCTTCGACGTCTTACGAGATAGCCTTGGCGACGAACGGCAGAGATATCCTGCAACTGCTTATGTCGTCGCTGGAACGCAAGCTGCCAGAGCTGATCAAAACGAGTTGTCTGTTTTCAAGATGAGCTCCTTACACCGTACTCAAAGGGATGGAGGTTCGTTGTCTGCCTCAAGGTTTTCATAACGCATCTGACTGCACCTGGCTGTAGATAACGACGACGGCGACGACGACGATGACGACGACACCCTTGATGAAGATGCCGTTCTCGAGTTTCGCTCCGTACCCCACAACGGCGGTGTCAACCGCGTCCGCGTCCAGCCCCTTCCGCCGTCCACACCCCTGGTTCCTGTCTCGCAACCCTACTACACCGCAACTTGGGCTGAAACTGGCAAGGTTTACATATGGGACATCCGACCGCTCATAGAGTCGCTCGATGTACCTGGATATTCCTGGGAAAAATCACGGACAAATAAGCCGACCTTTACCATCAATTCCCATGGACGTGCCGAAGGGTTTGCGTTGGACTGGGCCGCGTCAGCGGCAACGAACCCGTCCGCGCTCAGGCTACTGACGGGAGACATCCATTCAAAAATATATCTTACCACATCGACGCCATCTGGGTTCAATGCTCTCGCGCAGCCTTTCACATCCCATACGTCTAGTGTCGAAGATATCCAATGGAGCCCGTCAGAACCTACTGTCTTCGCATCTTGTTCGGCCGATCATAGCATTCAAATATGGGACGTACGGAGTAAGGGACGACGAAGCGTCACCGGCATCGATCCTGC
Source organism: Rubroboletus pulcherrimus (assembly GCA_038091165.1). Classification (NCBI taxonomy): domain Eukaryota; kingdom Fungi; phylum Basidiomycota; class Agaricomycetes; order Boletales; family Boletaceae; genus Rubroboletus; species Rubroboletus pulcherrimus. Next base: position 17,951 of record JBBPNY010000281.1, read on the forward strand.
GCATGAGAGCGATGTGAATGTTATCAGCTGGAACAGGAGTACGAATTACCTGTTAATCAGCGGCGGGGATGACGGTGCAATCAAAGTGTGGGATCTGCGAAACGTCAGCAAGCCGGGGTGAGTAATCCCTCTGATCTCCACAGGAAGAGCTGACACAGTTTCCCTTAGATTGCCTCGCCAAGTCCCCAGGCCCGTTGCCGTCTTTACGTGGCATAATGACCCTATCACCTCAATTGAATGGCATCCGACGGAAGACTCGATATTCGCCGCATCTGGCGCCGATGATCAGGTCACGCTTTGGGACCTGGGAGTTGAACAAGATGACGAGGAAGTTGGTTCATCAATGAATGAAACGCAAGCAGGTAGTCGGGAAATCCCACCACAACTACTCTTCGTTCATCAGGGGCAGAGGGACGTTAAGGAAATTCATTGGCATCCTCAGATTCCTGGGACAGTTATTAGCACGGCATTGGATGGTTTCAACATCTTCAAAACGATCTCGGTGTAGGCAGAATGATCTTGGAGAAAAAAAGTACCTAGAAGACAACTTGAATAATGACAAGGGAGTGGGCATGGATGACTACGTCTATTTCATTCTCACACTGATGTTACGATACTGCGCAAATTAACCGTAAAGAATGAAGCAACATCCACGTCTAGTTGTCAATACAGACCAACTCTGTTGTTCCCCCTTGGTGAACGTATCTGCTGAGAGTTAACTCAACGAGACCCTGCGAAGATGTCTCTACTCACTTTTGCGATGTTCTTGTGCAAGATGTCCGTTATCACGGCGTAAACATTTCTAATATCAGCGAGGTTCTGGCGAGCGAAGAAAAGTTGCTTCTCATCATGCTCTTTCAAGGCAAGCTATGACCAGATGAGGATTGATCACGAGATACACCCGAAAACTCACCGTATAATCTTCGACGTTGGGATACTTGATGAGCTTTGTGCATATCTTAGCTCGGGCCAAGTAGTTTTGTCGGACACTGTCACGAATGTTGTATGCACTCTCTTGGGAGCGGAGTAGCTCACTAAGGACCTCTGGAACGAGAATTTAGGATGTAGCTTGCATCACTCGTGGACCCTTACCCTCTTGTATCTGAACACCTATCAATCGTGTGGTCGGTTGGTGCAGCCAAAGGAAATTGCTGGTACATACCAAAATTATCGCCACTAAAACAAGATGAGAGTTTAGAGAGTCAACGATGTTATGTCAGATGCAAACTTACTCTTCTATTCTGAGGTGGAAGGTCAGCATGTTTACGCCGTGCACTAGGTAATTCAAACACACATTGGCATTGTTAAGTTAACCCATAGCTTGACCTTGTCCTGTATCTATCTAAGTATGCGGCGAGAGTAAGCGACTGAGCTGACTCACACAAGAATCAGACAGTTGTGCGCATTCTGCTTTAATAGTTTCTTGCAGCTTCAAGATATGCTTGTTCGTATGGACGAGTTCAGGGTACCTCGCGTTTACGATGTCGTTCATCAATGGCACAACGCCATCTTCCACACGTTTCCGCTTCGAAAAAGGGCCGTTGGAATCAGGTGTACCAGGTGGTGGATACACCCGCGGATCCGTAGATGCAGGGGCCTGTGACATATTATAAGGCGAATCTTGGGCATTGGCGCTCTCAATGATGGTCGATAACTCGCTGTGCGGTGTCAGTTGGTGTTAAAACACTATTCTAGATGACTCGCACATTGTCTACGCAGCATTCAGTAACCTGGGTCGTTATTGTCTGCAACGCGCTCACCTTGGCTGGGAAGGTGCGAAAGATGATCTCTTCTGCCACAGAGGCGACACCCGCTCGGAAAGCCTGGGTGATATCTCAATATATCAGGCATGCATGATATGTCAGTACTCGCCTCCAGTTTTTCTGAGGTTTCCTTGGGCATGGACATGGTGGAAGTAGAGGTGCAAGTGAAGAGACGCTCGTGCGACTACTACTCTTGGTAGTATTACCTCATCGGGCCATCCACACTCGAGGGGCAACTTCGTCGACCACCATCAACTCGGGTCTGACATGAGCAATCAAGTACGTTTACCGTTCACTTTGGACAGGATGGTCGTTCTCACGCGTACCCTTTCTTCAGGGAGAGACCGATGTTATCTCGACTTTGACGGGTTTCTCACTCAACAACGTTCTCCAGGGCTTGTCTCTACCAACAGGCAGTGGCCTCACCAGCAGCCTCGGGATCACCGGCTTGCCTGCGTTGGACGCCTCACAGATTTACAATGATAAATGGGACGAAGATGAGGAGGCTGTTGGCGCGGACCAAGGCGAGGACTACGAGGACGAAGTGGACAGGGAACTTGAGAATGAGTCTTTTGTTGGTGACGTCGTCAAAGTCGAAGCCCAATCCCCAGTCTCGATGCGGCTCAAGGAAAAGCGCGTAAGAATCGTGAAGCGACTCATCGAGAGACCAAAGACAGTCTATGAGCGGTTCCCTGGCTTTGAGAAGGGCCAGGTTCTCGATTTCTCCGACTTGTTCAAGGGCTATACGAGAAAGAAGTCGAGAATAACAAAGCGGCCCCTCACCGGTTAGTGAAGCGGCCCTTTCACTTGTAATAACATTTTGTCAACTCTGCTCAGCCGAAAGCGTCTATCCGCGCAAGAGGGACGTCCCCCGAGGCTTTCTCGAGGCTGTTGCTGGCGATACTCAGCGTCAGAATGAGAGCAAGCGTGTGGAAGAAGTTGTTTCCGCTGGGAGTATCGAGAACGACCTAGTGAAAGCCATTGAGGTAATGACAACATCGATCCTGCCCTCAGGGTTGCTTATACCTCCCAGGAGCGCGAGAATTCAGCACTCCCCATAACGCTCCCTCTACACGACAGAAGCTTCGACCTTGTGTTGTTGTCGAACTGGGAAGAGGATATCGTATTTGCACCCGGCAAGATCATTCGACCTCCGACCCAAGAAACAGACAATTTAACTACTCCAGCGAACAAATCCCTCGAGTCGGGTGCGTGGACGCAGAGTATCATATGGGGCCCCGGAGCACCGTTCCGTGACTTTACTCACTTGGAATTGAACGAGGAGGATCTTGCGGTCGAGGAGCGTCCAACAAGTATGTTTTGAGCGGCTTTGAGGGTAAGTTGGGCACTCACAGTTTTTAGCTGTGGAAACAGTCAGGCCGCGAAAAAGGTTAAGAGCGGACAATGCACAGTCTCGCGATAAATTCAACCTTTCAAACGACCACTTGTACGAAGTTGCCAAGGAAGGTGGTCGACATCGTGTCCGTCAGACTTTTGGTCAATTGGTTGTGGAACATGCGTACTCTGCGCAGAAACTCCAATTACCATTTGTGAGTCTCTCCATGGATATTCTTGGTAGCATATTGCTAGACACTACGATCCTCAGTACAAGACTCGGCTTTCCAAACAAGAAGCGCGTTCCTTCCACCGACCAGCTTTGCAGTTTCCTACCAATATCGAAATTCGCTTCAGCAAGGTGCGGACTGCGAAGAAGAAAAAGGACAAAGCAGGGCGAAAGATTGGGAAGGGCGGCAACATTGGCGAAGGACTCCACAGGACGGGCGATCTGACACTCAAGGATACCAGCAACTTTGTTCTTTGGGAATACTCTGTGCGTTTTGCCCACATTGGGTTGAAAGTGGGCTCACTTATTACAGGAGGAGCATCCTCCCATTATACCAAACTTTGGTATGGGTAGTATCCTCGTCAACTACTATCGTAAAAAAGATGAGAAAGACGATTACATGCCGAGGGTAGGTTTTGGGTGATCGCAAAAAAAAAAAAAAAAAAGGTCGTACTGACAGGGATGATTCTCCCTAGCTCGACCTTGGTGTCCCATTTGTGCTCGAGCCACAGGATGAATCACCGTTCATGAAGTTCGGTTACGTCTATCCTGGGCAAACCTTCCCCGCTCTTTACAACAACCTTGCGCGCGCACCACTCTTCCGCCACAAACCCTATCCCACCGACTTTCTTGCTGTGAGGTACGAAGCGCCTCGTAACTTCATATCTAGTCGCGCTTATGGAACAATATTTAGGAGTACGACAAAAGGGGACACGAAATATTACCTGCGGGAGATCAAGAACCTTTTCGTGATTGGACAGACATATCCTGTAACAGAGGTTCCGGGTCCTCACTCGCGAAAAATCACAAATACTATCAAATACAGGCTTCAGATCATCGCGTTCAAACTCCTTAGAAAAAGTGCCGAAGAGCGTCTCAAGATCTCACGTCTGATGAAGTACTTTCCAGATCAGAACGAGCTCCAGATGCGGCAAAGACTCAAAGAGTTTATGGAGTACCACCGCCGAGGACCTCACCAAGGCTTTTGGCGCCTCAAGGCCACTGTCACCATCCCGAGCGATGCTGACATGCTCAAGATGGTCGGACCGGAACAGGTTGTCCTGATGGAAAGCATGCAAATTGGGCAACGGCACCTGCAGGATTTAGGGTACACACAATCCGCGGAGCAAACGGAGGATGACGAGGGTGAATCCAAGCTTTCGATAGAGCAACAACTTGCTCCATGGATCACAACCAAGAACTTTCTTTTCGCTACCCAAGCCAAGGCCATGCTTCGGCTGCATGGCGATGGGGATCCCAGTGGCAGAGGCGAAGCATTTAGCTTTATTCGTATATCCATGAAGGATATTTTTGTAAAAGCTGGCGAGGACTATGAACAAAAGCTTGGTACGCGAGCTGCTTTCTGATACAATCCATTATTTACGTGACTTTCAGCCGAGGCTGAAAATCGACCCAAATCTGCTCACAGGTACAACGTTGCCGAACAACAACAGATCTACAAGTCTGAAATCGAGAGGATATGGAAGGCGCAGTTTGACTCACTGAGCCGCAAGGATGAGCCGCAGCTGACACCCGAGGATGAAACACCACCACCCCCTCCCGATATCAAAAAATTTGCGCAGAGGCAGGGGTCTATGAGAATCGAGACTCAGACTCCTTTCTCCCCTGCCATGTCGCCCGCTCCGGGACGGCCCACTTCTCCGGCCTTTAGTCGAGGATCGTCATTGGAACGTGACCGAGAAATGAGTATGGGACCAGAAGGTAGCCGTAAGGTGTTACGGATAAAGCGCTTGGTTGGTCACGTGCCCTATTTAACTGAGAATCTTGGCATTCATTATCCTTCAGGTCGATGACGAGTGGCAAACGGAAATCATTCGCGATTCAGCAGTCATTCGCGCGTATGTCCGTGCACGGCACGCGATCGAGGAAGAAGCCACCCTAGCCGATAACCTCGCGCCAACCGGCGATGCGGACACCGACAAGCGATACAGGAAGCGGTACGTCTCACTTTTCTCATGTCCTACTCTCGTCCGCGGTCTAACAGCCTGCTCGCTGGCGTCGTTGCGCTCTATCAGGTTGGAAGAGCGTATTGCGAGAATGAAGAAGAATCAGGAACGACGCTTGCACCGCAAGAATGCAAAGATTGTGAAAGAAGGGGGTACCCCAATGCAACTCAGTCGGCCATTGAAACCAGATACGACGGTAACGATATTTTTTACCGCCGTGCGACGTGCGATGTGCTCACCCCTGCGGTTTGCAGCGGCGGTGCGGCCACTGCGGTCAAATGGGGCATATGAGTACGTGACTTGTTCCTGTTGGCGTCCGAATTCTCATGCGGTCCCGCAGAAACCAACCGAAAGTGCCCCCGTTGGGCAGAGTTCAACAGCGGCGCCCCGCCTGTCCCGGCGACACCGTCCGCTACAAGTCCGCCACCCGCGACCCCAAGTGCATCGAGCTTCAGTGGGTTCAACAAACCCTCGCAGAATGCATCTTTTAGTTTTAATGCCGCTGTTCCATCCCCTCTCGCGACGAGTCCCCCGCTGTCGGCCATGGAAGACATCGAGCCTTCCAGCGCCGCTCCCAAGATTAAACTCACGCTGAAACGGACCTAGTTTATTCGTTCGGACACCGCTCGTTCTGGCAGTACCGCATTCTTTGTATAACATCAATATATAAGGCAGCTTTAGTTCGAAATAAGAGTACAGAGCAAAAACATGTGAACAACACGGAGGATCAAGCACTAGCCATCTCGATATCTACTAATGGACTGCATGTGAACGAGTTGGGAGATCCAGGCTTTGGGGATCCAAAGCGCTTCTTGTAATCCTCGTTTATTTTGAGGAGCAGGTGCCGAACGAGTTCGGCGTGCCGTCTCCTCTCCGTGAGGGAAACGTCCTTGTGAAGATGAGCCAGCTCGATCTTGTCCACCTTGCTGACAAGCTCGTCATTTTCCGACGATTTCGTGATCGAGTGGAGATGAGGGAGCGTCTTGTGAGCCGGAACGGGGGAAGACGCCGTTGAGCTGGGGGTGGTTCCGCGGGAGGTGTCAGGTGAGCGAAGAGAGACGGGAGACGGGGAACGGTACATTTCCGTGATCGGAGGCAATCTGAGGGGCCCGGTATCGGGTTTGAGCGAGGGAAGCTTGAGATCCGCATCGTCGGGTAAGTGCGGGTAGAGGGAGCTTGTTGACGGGAGGGAATTGGAATTATTTGTGGCCGATGCTAGTGAACCGAGGTTTGCGGGTGGACCGCGGTAAGTATTGTCAGAGAGCTTGGGCTCTGGCAGATCTGGTGCGGCGCCAGGGGCTGTTTTGAGTGGGTTCATGACGGTATGGACCGGTTTTCTCAAAAAGTCGGGGGCAGCCAACTGGACGGGGGGAGCGATACCGCGGGGTACACGAACATAGTCCATCTGTGCCAGCGAGTCTGGGATAGAGGAGTAATGGGGTGGGGTTGCATTGGAAGGGGTGGAACTGGAAGAGTGGGGGGAGGTGGGATCGAGGGGAGGAGTGGGATGGAGACGGCTTTGAGGGGAGGCGGATGGATAGAGAGAGGAAGTGTAAGAGGTAGAATGAGGGAGGGCAAAGTTGTGTGATGCGGATGGGGACACGGGACGGTTGTGGGATTGATGGATGTGATTTACGGGATAAGGGGCAGTAGATTGAGAGGTGGCCAAGGACGAGTACGAGGAAGGATACTGAGACTGCTGGGCAGACCTGTGTAGGGATGCGGGAGGGGAGGGGTATGTACTCGATGGATAATGGTGGGAGTAGGCAGGGTCATGGGAAAAGGACTGGGAGGAGAGACCGGGCACGCCGGCGAGACCGAGTTGGCTGAGGCTGTCGGGATCAAAGTAAGAGGAAGGGGAGAAGCGGTCGGTGGGGGGCTGGGCAGTGCGATGGACGGGAGCAGTGACATCGCGACCGAGGGTGACGAGGAATTCGTTTAGGGCTGCGAGCTCCTCTGGGGTGCGAACGTCAAAGGAGACGGAACGGGGGTTGAAGTCGTACTGGGTGAGGTTGTGGGCGTAAGCGATGTCGTTGAGACGCTCTGCCATTTCTGGGGAGGGGATGAGGAGAGAGGGAGAGAGGGGGGGGGGATACGCACGGGGATCGTAGGAGGGGGCGACCTTTCTTTTTTTGACGTCGTCGAAAAAGTCGTCGAC